>CAJHQP010003081.1:0-73193 GCA_905132765.1 Moricandia arvensis
ATCAGCCACGAAGCCTCCAAAAAGCCGGTAAAGAGCCTTGTAAACAGCAATCCTGAAAGACATTAGCCTTTTAGCGTATGAAGGAGAAGAAAACAACCTTTTATTAAAACTGCCATTTGCGCTAACTATCTATCTACCTTGCACGAGGAGCCATCCCACTTGCTCTTCCGAATTCATAACCGTGCATTCTCAACGGAATACCATTATTTCCAGCTGCAATCGCTGCTGTATGACTGAAAACCAGCAGTACAATAAGAAGAAAAAAAAGAATCATATTTGCTTAGCGCAGTGAAAGGCTTCTGAGTAAAATATTAAAAACTATAAGAACATAGAGACAACCTTCCATGCCCATCACCATCCATTGGTGATGCATAGTCGATATTTGGGTTAAATGCACCAGCCGCTTTAGCAGCTTCAGCGAAATGTTGGGCACCAACAATCTTCCTGTTGCAGAAGCTCTTCTTGGTATGAGGATCTTCTTCACATTTTCCTTTGTAATGATGAAGAGGACCATAAGGTAATCTATGGTGAGAGGCAAAACTTGGGTGATGCGGATAAATCCCAGAGTCAACAAAACCAATAACAATATCTTCTCCTGCTCTTTCAAAGCCACCACCTGTAGGCCAAACATCCGTTGGAAGTCCCAGAAACTCTGGTGTATGTGTGGTGAGTCTCCTCACTTTCCAGTCTTTGTTGACAGATTTGACACCTGGGGTGCGACGTAGTGTTTCTGCCTACCAAATACAGTGGAATAGTGTAAGGGAACACCATCAGAGAAAAATGATCTCACAATCTTTTTTTTTCTTTACCTGCTCAGGAGAAACATGAACTGCAAATCCATTTATAAGGTGTTTATAGCTGTAAGCTTTTTGTATGACCCCTCCTCAAAGAGCATTCCAAGAATCATATTGTGCTTCCTCTCTAAGTGACGAGCATACGATGTCACCAGTTCACTGAAAGAGTAACATAGCAAGCAATGTGTAGACAGTCCTTTAATCATCAGATGATGGTACTACTCCAGTTGAAACTATCTAGTTACCTTGATGTATCAATCTTCTCATCAGATTCGACAGCAGTTGCTTCATAACCATTTTCTCCACCTTGATAACTTATGATTGGATCTCCTTCCATAGTCACAATGTAAACCTCTGCAGTTACAGTAACAAGAAGCGCCGAGAGGACAATGCTTATCAACCACGTATCCATATTGATTCGCACAAGTGAAGCTCCAACTTTAATTTGCTCTAGATTAAACTGCAAAACCAAAATCAAATGAATGCATTAGCATCCTGTGACCAATAGCACTATCAATGGAAACTATCAGTTCACCACATAAATATTGAAAAGAAGAACATTTATACCTAATCTCATACACTCTTCTCAGAGAGATAGTCTAAAAGGACCAAGCTTTCACAAGACAAACATATAATCAAACAACTGACACAAGATCATCTCAAGAATATCAAAGCTGAAAATCCATGACAAATTCTTTCTCGCTGTTTCACTTATCAGAGAACCAAACAGATAAAGAACATTAGCATATCCAACCAACCCGAAGAGAAAAAACTTGAAATCTAAATCACAGCTTGAAGACAAAGAAACTACCAGAGAAATTTGACTAAACACAATCATAAAGTAAAGAAAGTTCAGCTCCACCATATGCCATTTATATAAGAGAAGAAAAAGCTAGAAACCGAAAACAGGAAGTACAGTATAACAACTATTGCTCTTCAATTAATGAGAACAAACAAAGAAGAGGAAAAAGGATAGGAGAAAGAATCTTTAGTCTCTCAAGCCTACATTTTTTTGTAAAAACTCAAAATAACAAGACTAAGTAAGAATAACCCACTTTCACAAACCATCCAAGCAAAGTATAAACATCAATAAAACCCAGACGAAATTAAGAAAAAAAAGTGTCTACCTTTATCTTTATAAACTGTAGCTTGAACAGAGTAAAATCCAAAAAAGGCAATAATGTGTACGAACTTACATTTGCTTCACGAGACGAATCCAGACGCAACAAACCAACAAAACATACACACAAAAGTAGCTTTTTTGAGACAAAGGTTAGAACTTTATTCAGTACATTTGCGGAATGAACAAACCCACAGAAGAAAATGATTTAGATCTTTAATCGAGTGGTCTTGATTCTGGGTTTCTGGTAGAAGAGAGATCTAGCAAAAGGATCAAAAGGAGACACGAGAGGTCAGTAAATAACTAAGAGTTACTGTGAGTTAGTGATGAATGGAGTGTGTGGGGTAGAAAAGGTTTAATTTTCTTTACATTGCTTTATAAAAATAAAGCTGCTATTAAGGAGACAACGAAGCGAAGATGATGGCGACTAATATTAATCGTTAATTTTAATTGTCATGTTTTTTTGTATAATGGTAAAATGTTTCTAAAAGTGTTTATGGATTTAACTAAAAATCCAAAAACTTTGGTTTAATAGTGGAATTTACATAAATATCCGATTGTCCGAAGGTGTGAGGAAGGAGAGTGACCATTCGCGCGCGAGATTTGCTGTCAGTTTTCTACTAAAATGACGATATACCCCTCAAAAGTAGATATGGGGGAATCAATGTTTTTGTGTTTAATCAGTGGATCGTTATGTGGATTTATTCTTGTTAAGAATGACGTTAGGCGCTAGTCGACGGTTAGGTCAAGTCTATCGTCTAGCGACAAAATCGGGATTAAGTGGAAGTGTGAATTTTTTATTTTTTTATAAAGTTAATATATTTTCATATTTAAAATTGTATAAAACACACAAATATAAAAATATAAACTTAATACGGTATAATTTTCATCAAAATTATGCAAATAAATTACATTTATAATATTTAGATTAAATAAATAAACAAAAAAATATTTATTTTTTAAAAAAAATTAGGCCGCCACCTAGGCGACCAAACGGTCATTTAGGCGCTAGGTGGTCATTTAGGCGATTAGACGAACTAAAGTCGGATAGACGATTTTTAGACCGATTTAATATAAATCAGGGCAAATAAGTTGCGCCTAACGCTTAAGCAGCCGCTTTTTTAGGACATGGGTTTGTTAATCGTTTTGTTAATAAACAATTACATTTTCCTAAATCATAGTGAAATGACTTTGTTATTATTTCAATTTTACATGTACCCAAATATATAGAAAACAGGTTAATTTTATTTACTGTTCCATGTAATTAGTGGTGCAATAGTTATTCACTTTTTCATTTATAAAGTTTTTTTTAAAGGTGATTCTTTTACCTGAAAAATATTAGCTTTGGCAATCCATACAGAAATATGATGTGGCCTAACAAAGTTATTAAATTGAAAGATTGTTGACAGAAAACAGTGGAAAAAGTTTGAGAGAGAAACATTGAAAAGCCAAAGAGAAAATTATATTATATATATACATATATATTGTTGACTTAAATTGGTTACAGCCTTATTACAGGTTAAAAGTTGAATATATATATTTTTGCTTGATAAAAGAGAAATATTATATTCATAATTAGAGGGGCCAGTGTTATATAACTCAATAATGATGTTTGTTTTAATCATAAACGTGTCTTTATTCGAAACGGCATAATGAAATCGTAAAATTTACAATAAATAGTTTAAGAGACTACTCAATGTTTTGGAAATCCATACTGAAAGCTAAAGTTGGGGTTTGATCATTCTTTGAGATGATTTCGATGTCTTTAGGCAAATTTAGAAAGTTCTTATAGTTTTGCATTGAGATTTATAAAAATATTACACCAATATATGAGATTTGGAATTTGTATATAATTTTGAAATAACACTATTATATTTTAGATAGTTACAGTTTTCAATAAATAATAGAAAATGTCATATAGTTTGTCATTGAGATTCATATAATTAAATATTACATGACATCATGATTTTGTATATAATTACAAAACAATTCTCTAACACATTCACAGTCATTTGAAAAGTTGATACTTATAGAAAATAAAAAAATATTTAAAAATATATTAAGAAATCGAGATTTCAGTAACCTATTTTTAAGAATAGAAAGAAAAATCTATGAAGTTATATTTTAAACAATTGTAGAAGAGAAAAAGAGTACCCAATTGTTATCCATAACTAAAAAGTAAATGCTAAAAATCTATTAGTTATATTTTAAAAGAGGAAATAATATAAATATATATACCAAAGAAGCCACATGGATAGTAAAACCAATTGTAGAAGACACGCAAAGTTCAAGTTCATTACTTTAGTTTAGAGGAACATATATGAAATCAAAATAAACTACAATTAAATTAGTTTTAAGTTTGGATTATTCATCTGAAACCATTTTAAGGTGTGAGTAGATTTTCTTTGCCATGGACTGATGAATTATATATTATAATCATTTAAATATGTTCCAAAGAGGTATGGATAGTATGAATATGTATGATTATAACAGGGCTGAAATAGTTCATGAAGTGCAACATGAACTATTGCGTAAAGAAAAAATGTGATGTGGAACTGGATGTAGTATTTTTAAAGATGTGAACATTAAAGAAAAAATTACTTTGGAAACAACTGAAGAAAATTGTCGAAGAAAAAGTAATCAATTTTATACAATAATAAAGATGACTTGTTTGTTGAAGAATACAAAAGGAAAATTTTCTAGATTTTTAGGTCTAAGTTTTTCTCTACATATAAAGAAGGTATAGGTAATGAATGAGCTAAAGGCACACAGATAGAAATTTTAGCTGAGAGATTTTGTGAGTCTTTTGTAAGGTGAAACAAAACACTAGGGGTTAAGAGTGCTATTAGTTCAAGAGACTTTGTACAAGTATTTGAACATGAGTCACTAGCTCAACAAGTCAAAGTTTGTCTTGAACTTTGGTGAAAAAAAATTTTTGAGTGAAACTTGTAAGTGCATAAACAAGACTTAATCTAGTTGTATTTCTTGGAAATAAATTCTACTATGTTAAAGTGTGTTTTAGTTCCTGCAGGAGATAACTCTAACACTTACAGTTGGTATCAGAGCAAGTACTTATGTTTTTTTCTAAATAGGTAAGGATCATGCATAACACAATGGAGAGCTATCAAGAGATGGCATCATATTCAAAAGTGGTTTTGGATGCTGGAAACTACGGGTTTTGGAAAGCTCGAATGAAGGCTACAATAAGGATATTGATCCACTTGCGTGGAAAGTGATGGAGTGGATAGAAGCAGCGAGTAGCCAAAGATGAGGATGGAACTGATGTGGTCAAGTCAAAAGAAATCTAAATTGACAATGAAAACAAAATGGTGAATACAATGCAAAGGCTCGAGCATTTACTCACTATAGTGTAGCACAAAAGAAGTATGAACTGATTGAGGGTTGTGATGCAACAAAAGATGCATGAGATATTCTCCAGAGGCACTTTGAATGAACACATAAAGTTTTGAGTTTCAGAATGGACACGTTAGCCACCCATTTTAAGGATACAAATATAGAAGAGCATGGATCAATTTTGATTTCAGCTCAAAGCTCAGTTTGTTGGCACAAGAATTCATTATTGGGAAAAAATACAAGGAAAATAAACTAGTGAAGAAATTCCTATGATGTATATCATCGAAATTCATGGCATACAAACAGCGATGGAGGTTGCTTTGAACATCGATGAAATTGAGTTTATTGAAGTAGTATGAATGCTTCAGAATCATTAGATGGAACTAAATGGTGGAAAGAATATGAAGGGACTAGCACTTACTAGCGTGTAGAAAGAATACACTGATCAAGTAAGTCTCATAGTTCATTGGCTCGACAGAGCACTCCTAAGAGTTGAGGATGGACAACCTCAAAGAAGATTTAACTCAAATTAAGAACTTCAGATGCTGTGAAAGCCACAAAAGACTGATGTTAAATACTTTGAATGCAAAAGGTATGGTCATCTCAAATTTGAGTGTCCCATTGTTAAAAGGAGAGAAATTCAGTATAAAGTTGTAAAGGGGATATTTCAGGCAGAATGTTAAAAATGATATGAATAAGATAAAGGATATATCTATGTTTGATGTTAATGAATATGAATCAGAGAGTAAAGTGAGGAATAAGAGCTAAACAAATTTGTAGTAGTTGTTGGAATCACCGAATTTGAATCAGAATCTGAGATATATGATGAACTATAATAAAAATTGAATGAAAGCTACAAGAAAGTACGAGAGACTCTAGTAAAACTAGGCATGAAAAAACTAGCACTTACCACCGATGAATTGTGGTTTTTGGGTAGACCAATGAAATATATGAAAGTTCCTTAAGGATAAAGTATATTCCGTCAAGAATCCAATGAGAATCCAAAAAAAAAACAGGAAATTAGACTGCCTAAATTTTTGGTTTCCGCGGAAATAATAATCCTGATATTTTTCGTTGAGAATTTTTAATACATATTTTTTAACCACCTCTTCTTCCCCATTAATTTTTCTCTCTCTCTCTCTAAGAGCAAAAAACTCCCTTCTCTCGTCATCTCTCCCAAAATCGCCTCTTTCTCTCCCAAAATCATCCCCAACCCATGTAGATTTCCATTTTAATGAGATTTTTATTTAAAAACATACTAGATTTCGACCCGCGTTTTGAAAGCGCGGAATAATTTTCTGATGAAAATTTTATATAATTGCATTTTCTCTTTCTTTAAAATAGGTTTGAGCATAAAATCCATAACCCGAAGTCTGAACCGAACCCAAACCTAAAAACTCAATTCGTACAGGCCTGAAATGTAAAAAATAACATAATGGGTCTTATAGGGTGGTACAAAACATATCAAAACTTGAAATGTTATTAGCCGAACCTGAATGGAACCTGGAAAACCAAAAAAACCAAAAACAGATCCGAATGTTCAAATTAATCACAAATATAAATATTTGAAACATAAATATGTACTTCAAATATTCAATACTATATTTATTTTGACATGGTATCTAAAACTCCAATTATATATAAATAAGTTTTAATTTCTTATGTTTTGCTTTTAAATTTTGGATTTAACTTCGAATATATCCGAACCGAACTAATATAACCTGAATCCGAATAATATATTGTTACTTTATAGCTTTTAGAATGTGATACAAATTAGAACCAAAATTGATGTGCTATATCCTAATATGATCTATACTTATATATACATTTAATTTTTATTTGTATATTTTTCAAAATTTATTTTATTATAATGTAATCAAATATTTTATTATAATATAAATTAATTCTATAGCGTTCAACCCGTCTCATACTTGATAATGTTTACATTTTATCAAATAATCTAAATGAAACTGTAATTGTAAATCATAATAATAATTCTATATAGCATATAATCAAATATATTAAATTTTATTTTAATATTCTAATTTAGATATTATATTAAAAATAAAATTATTTATCATTTAATATATCTTATTTTAATATTTGGTTTAATAAATTGATGTATGGTGTAAACTGTATCAATATATGTTATAATGTATATGTAACTTTCATTTGTAATTTATAAAATAGTTAGTATATATATTATTTAGTGCAATAATTTAATTATAAATATGAATTATGCATATAAAAATATCATAGAAATGTTATTTCTTATTCTATAAATCAAATTGAATTAATATTCATTTGTAAAAACATTAAATATTAATTACGAATTTTCATTATTTAAAATAAATCTTAAAACTATAATTATCAATATTTTAGATAAAAAAGATACTAAAATCTATTGTTAAAATGCAGTATTAGAAAAGATACTTAATAATATTTTTTTGATATCTTATTTTGAATTTATTTAAATAATATGTTAAGATTGTGTGTATATTTAATAATAACTAAGTTTGTTGTACGAAAAATAGTAAAAAATAATTAAATGAAATGGTTCAACTTAGACTATTAGTAAGTAGATAAATTTTGTTTTTGTTTTAATAGTATTGATTGGTTACTGGTTTTAGTGATTTTGAAGTTAGTTTTTAATGATTTTCAATTTGGATTTAAGATTGAAAGGAAGTTTAAAGATTTTGTTGTTTGTTTTCTTTAGTCTTTGGATTAATACTATGTATTTATAAAATTTTAAAATGTGTTTTTTGAAAAAGTGAATTTTAAGTATATTAGTTTTTTAAAAAATTATAAACATTTTTATATATTTACCACATGAAAAACGTTTTAACAAATGTTTTCAATATACAAAAAAGTTGTAATATTTTTATAAATATTGTATTAAAAAAACGTGAAGCAACTACTTTTAATATTGTTTACAAGTTTTAGAAGATTTTTTTAGAATTTTGTCAACTTTAAAATATATTTTTATATGTTAATATGTTTTAAAACTATATTGAAGACGTCTTTGATTGACAATGTTTTATGCAGGTTTTTTGTTAATTTTACAAAACTTATTTTTTATTTATACAAATTTTCAAGGGGTTTTGCAAATGACTCAAAAAAAAAGGCAAATGCAAAGAAATTTCATTATATTTTGGAATTTTCATTTGTCTTATTTACCCCAAAAGTTTGAATTATTAACGAAAATACCATATTTTTTTTGAAAATGCTTGTTTTACTCAATCATCTTCATCTTCCTCTTTTATTTACAACATTCTCATTATCATCAATACAATATTTATAGAATATAATTGTATTATATCATTCATTTGGATTTACTAAAGATCGCTCATGAGTGGTGACCACTAGAAAATATAATAAGTTAAGACCCGTTTTGCGAATTCATTTAAAGCGCTCGCAGAAACCATCTGCATAGGCGTTTTGATTGTTTCAAAAACTCGCTTGAGAAAGCGTCTGTGGGAACCAATCATACATATGACGTTTTAAGCTTTATGTATATAACAAAAAACGTTTTGCAGAGGTGCTTAAAGTAGATCACAAACCCGTTTCAAAATAAAACCAAAAACGTTCTATAAATCCTCGAATAAATCATTTTATAAACTGTAATAAATCAATTTGATTAAAGCTTTAGATAGAAAGTTATTAAGATTTAAGACTTTAGGAAGCTGATAAACCAAATTGAAACAAACATTAATATATAAAATGGTGTTAAGGAAATCAACGATTAGAAAGACGAAATGAACATGTTTTCGAAAAAAACTGTGGAGTTGAGATAAATATCTTTCTTTAACTCTTAATATTCGTCTGTAAGTGTCAAGCCATATGCAAATTATTATCTCATGATAAAACTAGGGTAGATAGTCACACAACACTCGTGAACTATCTCCATCGAATTATAGAACTACGAAACACTCTCGTTTAGAACTTACGCTAAGAGATTTGTTTGTTGTTTTTTTCGTTGAGAAAAAAATGAAAAATGAAAGAAGAGAAGACAAGTTCTTAAAGAGGAGAAGGAGATTTGATTTTTATAACTTTTGCTCATTTTCAGTGAAAATATCTCTGAAACCTCGGGAGTGGAGAGTTGAGAAACTGTTTATGCAATATTTGTAATTTTTTATTATTTTTGATCTTGGTATAATAGACAGACTTCATGTCGTTTTAAGATGTACTACACGTCGTTTAAAAACGAATTGCATATTATTTTTATTCGAAATGGGCCAAAAGTATTTTGATCCAAAAAAAAGTTTATTGAGCCTATAACCTTCACCAAGACAACGTCGAACCGAGCCAGTCAGACGGTGGTAGCACGCGCATGGGGGCGGGCACAACCTCTCTTATGCGCCATTAGAACAAGGAATATCATGAGCCAAAAGTATTTTGATCCAAAAAAAAAGTTTATTGAGCCTATAACCTTCACCAAGACAACGTCGAACCGAGCCAGCCAGACGGTGGTAGCACGCACATGGGGGCAAGCCCAACCTCTCTTATGCGCCATTAAAACAAGGAATATCATGAGTACATATTTATACTACTCACTCTTGTCTCTCACAACCGATGTGGGATTTTTTCCCTTTTCTTTAGTTAAGCCAAAAGGGTTTTTATTAACATGTAGGTCCATTTATCTTCAACTCTTGCTATTTATTCTTTCAGCCATTTGGCTTAATAAATTGGCTCAACAGATGTAGTTTTGTTCAATTGGAAGTAGTTTAATCAGTTTGTTGTATTGTTTTAAAAAATGTATATTATGTATTGATATCATCATGATACCCAACCTAATTATGTAGAACAAAATGTCTAGAACACAACAATGTCTATATACACAGAATAAGTAAATGATTATAAAGTTTTTTCTATTTCTTTTCTGTTTATGTTCCCCCAAAGTATATGAGAACTCTGCTTGATCTTTGTGAAAGGGACGTTGAATTGTCTTTCGGTTAGAAAAAGACAAATCTGTTATTTGCAAGTTTTCTCAATTTACTTTTCGTGACTCTCTTCGTCTGTTTCGCTTTATTAGGTGTTGTGAAAAAAAATCTTGAAGTTTCAGTTTGTTAATTACTAGAAAAAACATTTTAAATACCAAAAAAAGTTCTTGAGGTTTCAGTTTCATCACCTCTTACATGAACTCGATGCGTGTTCAAGATAGCTTTAATTGTTTTTTTAGATAGCTTTAATAGTTTCTCTCTATTTTAATCTTTTGCTATTTAATTTTCAAAAAAAAAAAGTATTGTTTAGTCTATACAACTAGTTATAGATTTGTTGATGCTCTTTACACTTCTCGTCTGGCAGCCGATTCGAACAATAAAAGATTAGATGAAATCATGTGAAAGAGATGGCGATTTCCCTTAAACGTGAAGATATCACACAAAAAGGAAAAGCATAATTCCCAAATTTATCGAAGCAATGTTTTCAACTTCATGAAAAACTTCCCTACCTGTTTTGAAAATTCTAACTATGCACGTGTATATATATCATATGGTGTAAATGTCTATCACGATTATTATTACTTTGTATATTCCTCACAATTCTAAAGGTCATTGTCCTTCTATAGGTTTCATTCGAAGTTGTTGGGACCATCAACCGCTTATATCGCTCAAACTGCAATCACAAAAACCGTGTTGTACTATTGTTAACAAAAAGGTCATAGTGTGCTTGATTTTCTTTCAACTTGATCAATTTTCTTAATTTAATTTTTTTTAAAAATTGATTGATATTTTTACTTAGAAACTTATTGTAAGAATGAATAAATAAAAGAAAAGAAGAAGCAAGCTGGCTGAAGATAGAATCTGGATCAAACAGACTTGACTCACAAGGAATTATGAAGGCTGCCCTATACCACTTGACCTAACTTGACTTGCAAGGCAAGGAATAAGTTGGGGAGGACCTTGTGGACGTTCCTCAGCTCCAGAAACCTAAGGATACTCAGTTTGAATTCAAAAGGAAGGATTTGGTTTGGTTTAAGCAAGAAGAAGTCATATGGATGCATAAGAAGTTGTGTAGACCTGTCACTATCACCAAGGAAGGCTGTGCCTCTCCTCCTGTCCCTTTCTACTCTTCCTGGACGTGTCAGACCTTGGTTGTATCCCCTTTGGCCTCTTCTCATTCCATACAGAATTATTTGTTTATGTTTCCATGTTTTAGTAATTGTTTAATCATGTGTATTGCCTATTTAAAGGCTTTCCCCATCACTTGTAACACTACGAGAATCAATAGACAAGTTTCTCTCTCTCTAAACTCGTGGCTCTCTCTCTCTTGCTTGTGTCTAAACAATATTCACAATGTAAGGAGCTAAGCATTATGGTTTAGAGGCTGCCTTAAT
Organism: Moricandia arvensis; assembly: GCA_905132765.1. Classification (NCBI taxonomy): domain Eukaryota; kingdom Viridiplantae; phylum Streptophyta; class Magnoliopsida; order Brassicales; family Brassicaceae; genus Moricandia; species Moricandia arvensis. The sequence goes on from CAJHQP010003081.1 coordinate 11,603, forward strand.
CTATCTCTCTTAAGGCAGCCTAATACTTGTAAAATTCAGCCTAAACTCTTCTTTATCTCCTCTTAAGCTCTAGATTACTGATTCTAAATTCTCTTCATCTTAGGTACACAAACTCAAAGTGTTGTTTTACTTCAGAAGGATAGATTCAAACTAGAGATTCTTTGCCACACATAACCAGTTTGCTGTCTAGGATCTTGGTTATAGTGTAGGTTGTTTAAGAGGATTCAACCACCAATTAGTTGTGTCTTCCTTTGAATGGTGAGTTCCTGTTGTATGGTTGAAGAGGATTCAGTTACAAGTTAACTGAATACTCTCTTGACATGAGACAAACACTCATGAATTCCAACATGGTATCAGAGCCTAGTTGCTCTCCTTTGGGAAAACTCACCCTATTCTCTGTTTTTTTTCTTGAACCAAATCCTTTCTCTCCCACTTTAATATAGTGTATGCTTGGTCAATACTTGTTAGTACCTTGAAATCAAGCTTGAGGAGGGGAAATGATTCAAAAATGCTTCACAATTATGTTTTATCCATTGGATAATAGATTTCTCTTAATGTAGCATCTCTTTGACCAGTGGACAAACTATTTTGATCCATTGGTGTCATTGTTGACTAAGCCACAGGAAACACTTGTTCATGTGTTATTCTGATGGTTCTCTTGTTGCAAGCCCTAGAAAATATCAGTTCATGAGTTATTCCAGTGGCACATGTCTAAGATTAGTGGATAAATTGATTGTCCAGTGGTCCATTGTGTTCAGCTACTAAAGCACCAACTTTTGATGAGTATTGGATGCTCCTGGCTGTTTAATGCTTCCGCAAAACTCAAGAAAACAGAGCAAAACTCTGTCCATTAGAACTCTTTAGCAAATTCTTGGTTTTCTATTATTCTTTATTCTCTCATTCTCTGATTCTCTGGCTACTTATTCTCCATCATTCTCTGGCTACTTATTCTCCCATTCTCTGACTACTAATACTCTGGTTACATCATTCTTTACTCTCTACTTATTCTCTTGTTACTTAAATTTCTATTCTCATCCTCTTGTTTAGAATCTGCCTAAGGTTGTTAAAACTGTCTTAAAAAAAAAGATTGTCTAGCTTCTGCCCTTAGGGAAAATGATTGTCTTGTTGCCTGAATGCTTAGTCTTGATGATTAGGATTCAGAGAAGTGTTGCTAGGATAGAATCATGAAGATATTTGTCCACTGCTTGTTGTACTTGTTTGAAATGTGTTTTTAAAGATCAGACTTGGTGAAAACCCATTATCTGATCTCTTGTTGTCTACTGATGCTTGTCTTAGTGTTGGTTTGACATGTTTCCCATTTTAATCAGAGCCTGCACAAGATGCATATTCCTGACCATGGAGATTTGCACATGTTGTTCAGAGCCTACACAAGATGTATATTCCTGAACCATGGAGAGATTACTCCGAAGTGACTTACCTGATGGCAAGAGGGTGGACAAGAAGTACACTTAAGAGAAAAGATCACAATTCAAGCCAAGAGGGTTGTGGTCTCAAGTCATTGGTGATCATCATTGGCTCTCATCTTCCAAGCTTGACCACATACTCTTATTCTCAGGTCAAGCTTGAGGAGGGGTGTTAAAATGAGAAGCCAATGTCCATTCTTCAGAAACTTATGCTACGGAAGTACCTAAATCTATATTCATTCTTATGATTGAATAGGTTAGCCCCTTGAGAATTGATGCATGTGTTTGTGCATTGTTTGAATCAGGTACTTGGAGCTCATAATAAGAGTCTGGTCGTGGATTAAACCCTTTGATGATGGAAGGGGGAGACAAAGAACCAGCCACATGGAGAGTTTCAAACAGTTTTGAGTGTGAAGCAAGGAAGGCATGGGTGCCTGCTTACCATTAAGAAAAGCCATGATCCAGGGTTTATGAGTTCCTAAACTTGATCATAAGATTCATAAACCCACTGGCCAATCCTCAGGCCTTGTTGAATCTCTACTATTTTCCTTAGCCGGTTTTGTCCCAAATGAGTTTTCTGGCTAAGGTTTTTAATGAGGGAGTTTCTTCAAGGTTCCAAGCTTGTCCAAAGATCTCCTATGGTCAAGCTTGAGGGGGAGTGTAAGAATGAATAAATAAAGAAAAGAAGAAGCAAGCTGGTTGAAGATAGAATCTGGATCAAACATACTTGACTCACAAGGAATTATGAAGGCTGCCATATATCACGTTACCTAAATTGACTTGCAAGGCAAGGAATAAGTTGAGGAGGACCTTGTGGACGTTCCTAGGCTCCAGAAACCTAAGGATACTCAGTTTGAATTCAAAAGGAAGGATCTGGTTTGGTTTAAGCAAGAAGAAGTCACATGGGTGCATAAGAAGTTGTGTAGACCTGTCACTATCACCAAGGAAGGTTGTGTCTCTCCTCCTGTCCCTTTCTACTCTTCTTGGACGTGCCAGACCTTGGTTGTATTCCCTTTGGCCTCTTCTCATTCCATACAGAATTATTTGTTTATGTTTCCATGTTTTAGTAATTGTTTAATCATGTGTATTGTCTATTTAAAGGCTTCCCCATCACTTGTAACACTACCATAATCAATAGACATGTTTCTCTCTCTCTAAACTCGTGGCTCTCTCTCTCTTGATTGTGTCTAAACAATATTCACAATGTAAGGAGCTAAGCATTATGGTTTAGAGGCTGCCTTAACTCTATCTCTCTTAAGGCAGTCTAATACTTGTAAATTTCAGTCTAAACTCTTCTTTATCTCCTCTTAAGCTCTAGATTACTGATTCTAAATCCTCTTCATCTTAGGTACACAAACTCAAAGTGTTGTGTTACTTCAGAAGGATAGATTCAAACTAGAGATTCTTTGCCACACATAACCAGTTTGCTGTCTAGGATCTTCGTTATAGTGTAGGTTGCTTAAGAGGATTCAACCACCAATTGGTTGTGTCTTCCTTTGAATGGTGAGTTCCTGATGTATGGTTGAAGATGATTCAGTTACAAGTTAACTGAATACTCTCTTGATATGAGACAAACACTCATGAATTCCAACACTTATAAAGATCATAATAAAATTAGAGCTTTTATTTTCCAACTATTTGAGATCATAACATATTTAATATTCAAGTATTAGTTGCGTAATTTTTTTCTCAACTAATCGTTGAATGTGTGAATTGAGATAAAAATAGTTAATCTTAAGAATTAGACGAAAATCGTTAATTTTGCCTTTATACTTTAACGGTTTACTATTTCAACCCCAATTTTGTGCAGTCAATAACTAGTTTAAAAATATTTTTTTGCTAGCAATACTTGAGTATTAAATGTACTGATAGCAAATAGTTGAAGAATTAAATACCCATTTTCCCCCAAATATATTTACTTTAGTATTTTTTCCAAAACACTACTTTAGTATTTCTAAACTTATGTTCCATCCTTTAAAATATATCTCTAAAATGATTTTTTATTTTTGATAATGTAATATGTTTTTTCTATTTCGGTGTAATTTTTTTATTAAAAGTATGTAATCAATTATAATTTATAGTTTTCTGTAATTACTTGACTAGTTTTTATTTTATAGTTTAACGATACTTTTAGATTAAAATTTCTTATTATATTTTTTTACCTAAACATTATATTTTAGAATATAGAGAGTAAAAAATAAGGACCAAAGATTGATTTATGGTCGGTTTGGTGTAAAAAGTTTGGTTTCTTATTTATTTATTTATTTATTGGCTCACGGAATATTTATATGATTTGGAACTGATTTTTCTTCTATTGGAGATTGAGAATTCCATCTTGATTTTTTTTTAATGTATTTTTTTCAAAGTTTTCCATATATTACAAAAAATGAACATATTAATTAAATATATTTGAATCTATTAAATATGTTAAGATTTGAAAACAAATAAAATGTTGTTTATTTGATAAGTTGCATTAGATTTTTAATTTTTAATATACCTGTTGATTAGTTTTGAATCGGAATTAATTAGGATCTTTGTCATATCTTTTATAAATAAAGTGAAATAAAAAAGGGGGTTTTTCAAAAACAACCTAAAAATTCAAGTCAAATGCAAAACCAACCTCTTTTTTTTAGTTACTATTCATCATTGAATTTTCCATAATACCCATAAGTTTTTGAATTATTTACAAATTTGCCATTATTATTTATTTATTTATTAATTTCGAAAAATACAAAAAATCAAATACACCCTAAACATTTCTTCTTAATTACAACTATGCCATCATCATCAATATTTTCAACCACCATTTTTGATCTCTTAAAGCTTTAGAATTGAATTTTCAACCACTTTTTTCTCATTCTAAACAAGCAAATCTTCATTCCTCTCATTTTCTCTACATTTCCATCTAAAAATCTCTCTTTTCATAATCATAAACTTCATAATTTCGTTTTTTCACTTGTGAATCGTCAAAAATGTTTCATTTTGGTCAATATTGGAGTTTGGACGGTTGAAAAGGCTGGAAACGAGCTTCACACTGCAAAAAGGTAACTATTTTCATGGTTTAAGTCGTTTCTCAGATCTGTGTCGCGATAGTAGACTGTTTTATATGTCTACGCCCTTATGTAGACATACAATGCAGTCTACTTGTCAACGCACATGTCAGTTTTTGCAATTGACTAAACGAATTTTTTTTGTAACGTAGCCTTCCCCGACAGTCTACATCTTAACCTTTGACAACAAAAAACAAAAAAGTACGTAGACCTACAAAGACGACTACGCAAAAGAGGTTAGTTTTGCATTTGAATGAACTTTTGACTTTTCATATGTAGACTTCAACATAAGTCTACGAACCGTAGACTTCAACATAAGTCTACAAAGAGGTCAGTTTTGCATTTGACCAAAATTTTGACTGCGTTGAAAATGTTAGTTTTGTGTTTGACTACAAATTTTTAAAATATATTTATTTTTTTTAATACGTAGACTTCATATGCAGTCTTTTCTTCCCGAAAAAAAATGTAGACTACCCGTGAAGTCTATTTTTTTATTTTGGTCAAATGCAAAACTGACTCGTCGGATTTGAGAGTAGACTTTTTTCGAAGTCTACAAATCTGTAGACGTTCATTTCAGTCTACCCCCTAAAAAGTCAAACATAGTCAATTGCAAAACTAACCTCATTCAAAAAAATTAAAATATGTAGACTGTATATTTAGTCTACCTCTGAAAGTCAAATCCTGGAAAATTCTGGTCAATAGCGAAAACTAACCTTTTTGAAGTTGTAGACTGAAAACGAAGTCTGCTTAAATAAAATCACAATTTTTTTTCAACTATAAAAAGTAACCCGTAAAATGGTCAATTGCAAAAAACTAACCCAAAAAGTAGACCTATCTGACCGTCTACGGATGTAAACTGAAAAGAAAGTCTACAGAGTTGTAGACTGAACATGAAGTCTATTTTGAAATTTACATTAAAAGTTAATTTGTGTACTATGCATTAAATGTTTTCACAATTTTTCGTTTGAAAGTGTGTAATAGTTAATCCTAATGGGTTTGAGTGATATTGGATAGAAAAACTGTTGTAATTATGAAAGTATAATACTTTTGATTTTGCTATATTACTAGGAAACATTTGTAGACATATTAGTAAGTCTACGTTAATTGTCACAGTGCAAACAACCAGGTCACATCCAAACTGTCCAAGTTAAACCAGTGTTGTCTTATTGCTTTGGATGTTGTCTTTATGTATTATCTCTTATGTGTTGAATTGATCAATTGTATTATTGCTTTGGATGGTGTCTTATTGCTTTGGATGTTGTCTTATGTCTTATGTATTTAACTTATCAACTGTATTGTCGCTTTGGATGTTGTCTTATTTGATGAACTTTTGTTAAAATCGTAGGTCTTAATTTTTCTATTACTTTGAGTCTAATGTTTGCTGATTATGTAAACCGTATTTTTTTTTGCAGACGATGGCTCAATTACTCGTTGTATACAGAGAATGGGTGGTGAAAAACTCTAGATGTGTTAGTGTTATGTGTCGAACTTATGAGTTGTCTTATTGCTATGGATGTTCTATTATGCAGGTATTAATTTTTTTATTATTATTATACCAAAGGCAGCCTTTTTTTTTCTTTGCTTCTGGTCTTCTAAAACTCAAGACCGGCACTGCTCTATACTTGACAAGAAGCAGTGGGATAACCAATAAAAAACTTTCATAAGAGCATGATTATCCCACAACCCCATTTTGGGTCTCTTAAACAAATTGTTTCAAACAAAATTGAAGTTTCAAACAAAATTGAAGTTTCATCTTCTTCACTGCTCCCCACATTCCTCGTCTCACTTCAAGCTTTGCAATCTCCCTTGGTATCCCCATGTCTTCATGGTGAAACAAAATCACTTCACAGACACTTGTTACTCCATCGTCTCTTCTTGACTCCACTGCATAAAGTGATATATAACATCATTAAGCTATGTTATTTCAATGTTTGGATAATTACAAAGTGATTTTTACCTGGTCCAATGCACCAGCTAGAGTAGAACAAGTCTACACGTTTTTGTTTGTTGTTACGTGGTAAACAAGGAACATATACTCCCTGAAGCAAGAACAAGAGATGATCATTAGAGTGTAATTAAAACAACTGTTACACTTACAGAATCTAAGACAATGCATCCAACTATATAATAAAAAAATAGTGTTTCTCTATACAGAATCTAAGACAATGCATCCGAAAATATAATGAACAATCAATGTTTCTCTAAACAGAATCTGAAACCTAAAATAAACAATACACAAATCCAATTTTTAATAGATTTTTCTATGTAGACTGTATATTCAGTCTAAATTAATGTAGACCTATAAGACAGTCTAAATTAATGTAGACCTATAAGACAGTCTACAAATTCGTAGTCTACAGTAAAAGTCTACAAATCCGTAGTCTGCAGTAAAATTTTGGGAGCAACCTGCAACAAAAAGAGCCAGAGAAATCAATAAAACACAACACATGCTTGTACTCTACAAACGTGTATTAACTCATAACACTTCATCAATTTCCGTCAACGACATATGCATTTCAATTTACATCAAATAAATTGAACATATACAAACCCTAGAACAAAAATTGAACACTTTAATCAAAACAATAAGAGATGCAGAGACTCTGTATAAACACATATAAAGAGAGAGAGAGACAAGGAGGAGAGTAAAAGTGATGACGAGGAGGAGATGAGGAGGAGACAAGGCGGAAAGTAATGGTGGAGATGAGGAGGAGACGAGGCGGAGAGTAATGGTGGTGACGAGGAGGAGATGAGGAGGAGACAAGGTGGAGATGGCTGAAGGATGGGAGAGGATAGTGGTGATGGTCGTGGTGGTGAATGGTGATTCCGAGAGGAATGTGGCTGGGTGTGAAAACGAAGTCGAAGAGGGTTCGCCGGAAATCTCACCGGAAATCGCCCCCTAAACCGCCTCAGATCTAAACGGCGTGATTAGGATTCTTTTACCAGAAACCCTAAAAAAGTATTTATATACTGTGTAATTTTTTCGGTTAGGTTAAATTGGTTAATGTAGACTGAAATAGACGTCTACATATTGGCGCCAATATGGAAAAATAGGCTCCAAAATTCATTTTCACTTCCCGCTTTGTTAATTTTAATTTTAAAATAATTTATTTGGTAAACACAAATTAACGTAGACTGAAATAGACGTCTACATATAAGTAGACTTTACTGTAAATCTACTATACCCTAAATATTGGCGCCAATATGGAAAAATAGGCTCCAAAATTCATTTTCACTTCCCGCTTAGTTAATTTTAATTTTAAAATAATTTATTTTGTTAAACACAAATTAACGTAGACTGAAATAGACGTCTACATATAAGTAGACTTAATTGTAAGTCTACTATACCCTAAACCAGAAATCTCAAACCCTAAACCCCAAATCTCAAACCCTAAACCCCAAATCTCAAATTATATTGGTTAAATTCGGTTAGGTTAAACTGTGTGTAGACTAAAAAAAAGGTCTACATCTATATATGTAGACTTTATAATATGTCTACGAACCCCTTTACCACAAATCTCAAACCGTAAATGTTTTATTTGATCATCAAATTATATTGGTTAAATCCGGTTAGGTTAAACTGTGTGTAGACTTCTTAGAAAGTCTACAACAATTTTTCTTTTTTTCCTTTTATTTTTTACGAAATTAATATATGATTTACTAAATATGTTTAATTATTTTACTTTTAATTTTATAGTCATAATATATGATTTAATTTTTTTTATAAATATTTATGAGTTTTTTTTTAAACACCAATCCGGATAGACTGAAAAAAGGTCTACTACTATGTAGACTATATAATATGTCTACGAAACCCTAAACCACAAATCTCAAACCCTAAATGTTTTGTTTGATCATCAAACAGTTTAAATTACTTTTTCAAATCTCAAAATTATACAAAATGTAAACCACTAAACATTAATAAGCAGATTTAAGTCAATAAAACAAAAAAAATCAAAATCTAAAATCTAACCCTATGGAATCTACTACCAAAATGCATAACATGTTACAACCTATTGTTTCTAACCCTTGAACATTGTTTAAGACATGGTTACCAAATTAGTATATGTTCCTTAAAAATGTTTAATTATATAAAATTTTATTTTTTTTACTTCATATTATCCATTATATTATTGATTAGTTAAAAATATTACAACAATTATTTTTATATATTTTTAAAATTAAATTATTAGATAAAATTATGGTGTAGACTACATAACAAGTCTACCGAGTGAATAGACTTCGTACGAGGTCTACATTTATGTAGACTTCTTTCTGTTACGTGTAGACTAACAAAGGATAGAAACGTAAAATACACTTCTGTTTTTTGTTTGGTCATAAGGGTTAAATAGTACTTTTATCACCCTTGTAGGTTGGTTTTGCATTTGATTGAAATTGGGGTACACTTTTAGGTTTAGATTGAAATTTTAGGTTGTTTTTAGCAAATTCCCCAATAAAAAAGGTGTAGGTACACATACAATACAAACATGCATACAAGAACGACCGCAATGGGAGGGGAAAAAGTAAACTAAAGAAGGAAAAAACATTACCAACTGTAGATGTTCTCTCACGAGCCAGAACCGGGAAAAAAATTATTTCAACCTGAACTTTACGGGTCGTGCCTATTCATTTCCGAACTTTGAAGTAGTGTGTACTCTATACTGAATTAAACAAAAACTCAAAATACTACATGAACTTTATGCGTCGTACTTTTTCATTCCCGAACTTTATAATAGTTCATATTTCATATTGAACTAAACATACTACATGAACTTTCAAAAACATGCTTATATATATTAACCGTAAAAGGTGTTAGTCATCTGTTAATTTTCTCAAAATGATGTCATTTTGGATACATCCTGTAAAATTAAATTTTAAAAATACTATATGAATTCTCAAATTGCGCTTATATATATTGACCGTCAAAGGTGTTAGTCATCCGTTACTTTATCAAAACACATTATTTTGGATAATTCTGTAAAATAAAAATTACTTTTTGGGAAATTCGAACTTTCACATTGGTGGACAACTATAAAGTAGATATTTGAATTAATAATAAATAATTTAAACTTACAAAATAATGATTTCAAAGTTAAATTAAAAAACATAAATAATTATAAATCTATTTGATAAAACTAAAACAAAAAAATTGATAACATTTATATGATTAAACTAAAGCTTATATATAAGCTAGTGTTTACACAATCAATACGAGAAAGTTATTTTGGTCTAGAATTAATATGCCCTTACTTGCCCACTAGTATGAGAGTTAGAACCTTCCAAAATTCATTTTTAATTTTACATAATTTAACCAAAATGACAATGTTTTATAAATTAACAAATGATTGCACCTTTGACGGTCAATATATATAAGCACGATTTTGAGACTTCATTTATTACTTTTAAAATTTTAATTTTACACAATTTATCTTAAATGACGTTATTTAGATAAACTTAAAGGATGTCTAAGATTTTTTATGATATATATATGCACGATTTTGAGAGTTCATGTAGCATTTTTCTAATTTTGCTTAGTTTAGTATGGAATTTGCACTAATATAAAGTTCGGGAATGAAAATGCAGAATGCATAAAATTCAGGTAGTATTTTTTTTTTAGTTCAGCATGAAATACGCACTACTATAAAATTCAGTAAAGAATAGGCACGACTCGTAAAGTTGATGTCGAAATAGACTTTTTTCAGCCAAAACCTTTGGAGTTCAAGGATTCCATGTAGAAACATAAGCATGCGATCTTTTCACCTTTTTTCTTTCTTGTTCCCTACTAAGGCCTCTGGTCTTCTCTTTAGGATATGTGTTGATGTGGCTTAAATCTGGATGTTATATGTAGACAATAGATGTTCGATCAAGCATATTATACAAATTCAGTTGCATCAAACTATTAGGGATGTACATTTGATCGTAAATTTGGGTTCACGATTTCGTATAGTCTAAGAATTTAGGATGGTGCATACTATTATATAGTTATATCTTTGTATTGTAAGTTCAATATCGACTCCAATAATAATATTATTTATTTTCATTAATGTAGCCAAGCCGGTGAACCACGTTAAACCTATGTCACATCGTTTATCCATTTGTTTCCACATCTTTTTCTTTTCTTACAACAAGCTAGTATCAGAACTTCGGGTTTGTGATCTAATGAGAAATTGTCTGAGATAAACGCGAAGATCGACAAGTTTGATGAGAGAAATAACTTCAGTCATTTGTAGATTAAGATGCAAGCGTTTTGAAGCAACATGGCATATGGAAGCATTGTTAGGGAATACATTTGGTAGTACTGATTTGGAGGCTCTAGAAGAGAAGTCGTTCTCAAAATTTTGTTGTATCTAGCAAACGAGATTATCATCGAAGTGGAAGATGAAAAAACTGCTGCAAGTTTGTGATAAAGTTAGAGAGTTTGTACTTGATGAGATCTCTAGTGAACAAGCTACTTCTGAAGCAATGCCTCTTTCACCTTGCGTATGCAAGAAGATATTGAGCTTCGTGACCTTCTTGAAAAGTTAAATTTGATATTACTGGAGCTGCATAACATATTAAGGTGGAGGATGAAGATACTTCACTAATCATGTTAGTGTCGGTCGACACCCAACCTAAGTCCATAAACCGATGTGCTTTAATGATGTTTCAAGAGATTACAGGTTGGCCCAGAAGTTTTCATGCATTTCCACAAGAGTCTCTATACATGTTTTTGACATATATTTACTATTTCCAGCCATTTTTTAGGCTAAACTCTATTTTAGTTCTTGAGAGAAGATCAGAACTCCTACAATATGAATTGGATCTCCTGTTGATTATTATTTATGTAGTTAATTCAGACCATGATTTTTGTTATTGCTTCCATGCCTGAGCAAACACCTTGTTAGATTTAGGGTTTTCAAAGGTACATGAGGAATTGCTAATTAATAGAATTGCTAGGTTTATCTATAGAATTCATCATCTTGATTGTTTTTAATAACTATATTTGAATTGAAAACCTGAAATCTCGATAGGATAATTGGTAGACACAGCAATGTTAATGTTTACCTAAACTAATCTTGAGGATCTAAATACTTATTTGCAATAATAATTGGTTTAGGGATTTAGTGAACATATTGAACATATTAAATACATATCTTAATACTTATCTAAATACTTATTTGCAACAATAATTTGCAGTAATAATAATGCTTGTCTTAATCAATTGAACTCACAACGAGAGTTGGTATTCTGTGATCTAGGCATATCATAAAAAGTTTATGCAGAGACAACTAATTGACTTTATTACTATGGTTTTAGTTCTTAGAATCATTCGTAATAAAAAGCCTTAGCATCTATTGATTGCAGATCTGAATTGTCTATTTGACTCCCCTGGATCTGGCACTTGCTCTCATCTCGTTTACAACTCGATTTACTTACTTTCTCATTTATTGTCTATCTTAATCAAAAACCGATAGTCTATTCTGTGAAACATAGAGTCCTTGTGGATTCGATCCCTGCTTACTGTATTGCACCTCTGATAATTACGAGTAGCTCAAAGGATAAATTTAAGCATATCAAAAACAAAGCTTCTTCTCCTTGAAAAAAAACCATCATGTTGTTAAAGGCCGAAGGCTCCTTTGGTAGTGTTCGTAAAGAATCTTGAAAATCAAGGTCATTAGCATAAGAATATTTAATATCTCAAAACTCATGATCATAACTTCAATGGTTGAGATGAGGATATGTCTCCTTGAAACTGCATCGACCACTACATGTCTCCTTCTTGTCATCAATCACATATGGGAAAGTATCCACAAACTCCAACCACCTAGCATGTCTTTTCTTGAATTTGGTTTGGCCTCTTAGGTGTTTAAGCGTCTCATGATCTGTATGAATGACAAACTCTTTAGATAGGAGATTCTGGACTGTACTGAAGGTTCGGCTGAGGTTATGATCTGGTTCGACCGGAGCTTTGGTCGAACGTCTGTGGTGGAGTGATGATCCAATTTTCACCTGAAAAAAAATAGATTATGAGATGAAATTTAAACACAAGTAAATATGATGGAAAAACAAGGGTGAGGAGTGATGGTTAGATGTGAATGATGATGGATTGATGGTCGAGTGGTGGATGATATGAATTAGAAATGGATTATAGATCGAGAAAGATATAATGATAGAGATGGAATCAAGTTGCTAGACATGTGTCTCTCTCAACTAGACCTGTGAGTGGAATGATGGTGGGATCAAGCTTGCTGGATATGCATCTCTCTTAAGTTGAATCGGTGGGTGAAGAATGGATCCATAGTTTCTATGGATTTGAACTTGATAAGACAAGAGTTTCTGTCAAGTCAGCTTCTAACAAACTAAAAATGCTTTAGAGTTTTCTCTTTGTAAGAATAGAGAATGTTTGTTCTTTAATAATGTAGGCTAAAAAACAAAACATCTTATAAACTTATATGTTCCGTCCAATAAGGTGTGCCTTTCTAGGGGCTTTGAAGCAAAATGACATACATTTTTAGGACTTACTAGACTCGATCTAAACTTAGGGGAAAATAGGCTAAACAATGCTTTGATTTCATAATTCAATTCTAAGAAATAAAATAAAAGAAACAAACCAAAAACAAGAAACGCACTAGAAATCATAAGGAAATGAGTTTGAATTCTTTCTTTACCTGCTCGGCATGCTCCAAATCTTTAGGCAAGTATATTGAGTGCATTTGGAGAAGAGCATGAACCTGGAAGTTTGTGGAAAAGGTAAGTCCGGTTTGCTCATGAATGCTGGCCGAGAATAAGATTGGACCGGTTTGATCTACAATCTTCCATAGACCCATTTGATCTTCAATCAGCATTTGGTTCATGCTGGTTTCGTCTTAATCCATGATTTCTTGGACTGGATGAATGAATCCTTCACGTATGATTTGAGAACCGGACTGGATGGTCAGACCACATATAACCAGGGTAACTTCAATTTGGATGGCCACATCAGCGCCAACAACGAAAGTTTGAACATCTTATGTCGCTTTGGATAAGATAGGTCAAGAATATCAAATGGAGACGTGCCACCAACTACCGTTTAGACATCTAATGTTTCTTTGGATAAGATAGGCCAGTAGGCTATTCATCCTTCCGTACTTACATCCATGTTTTTTCTTGTCATGAAAGCCTCTTTTCATTAAGGGTGGCTATTTCGTATCATTCTTGCTTTCATTCATAGTGATATTAACGTTGTTAGAAAATAATAATAATAACAAACAACCCATTGTAATTAAGAACGATGGCCATCTCATGATAGACAAACCATATCCAATGTGATGGGTCATGGCATATAATATGACTTGATAGTGATACAGATACTATAAAATCCATATTCACGTGCATAATACAAACAACATGTTATCAGATTTGGACTTACAGTCTCCATATTCACGTGCATCTATGTATACACCACAAACACAGTTCGGCACACATTTTAGAAATAAGATTAAACTGATCTGCACTTTCAAAACACTCCCATTTTGATAAAATATACATAAACTTATAACTTTTATTAGAAAACAAACTTCTTAAAGTTGTTCTATTATATGTCTTTGTTTCAAGCAGTATTTCCATATGCGATCTAGACTTGTGGCCGAGCCGGTAAATCAAACGATCCCTACATAACATGTATATAGCATATGCTAACATATATAATTTGTTAATATTATTATTTTCTTAAATTTATCTAAATTTCTATATAATCATACATATATGAAAATCAAAATATTATAATTTGTCTATTTAAACTTGTCCTACTTATTTTACATAATTTTGTTTTGACAAATTCCCAACAAATGTTATTGATATGTTAGGTTAAATAATTTTATGCACATTAATAGATTGTTTTATAAGATATTTTTATATAGTTTGGTATTTATGGCATATTGATAATATCAATTTTGTGTATTGAGTTTCATTTTCAAACATTTTAAAGTTAATATTTTTAATTATTATTTTTAATAAAATATAGATAATTTTTAGTTTAGTGTTTATCAAAAAACTCTAAACTTTAAAATAATATTAGCCAACAAAAAAATATATTCTAAAAAGTTGATATATAAATGTTTTATAGTGGGTACGTTTTAAAGAAATTGATGTAAATAATTTTTAAGATAATAAATACAGTGGTGTGTTTTAAAAAAATAAAATAAAGAAAAGAGAGATTATACATGATTATTGTTTTTTTTTAATTTTGAAACATTTTTAAAAATTAGTTGTTGGGTTAATATATACTCTATTAAAATAGAGTCCTATTTTTATCTATTTACAAATAGTGTAGGTTGGACAATTGCATTTAATTAGGTTTCATATTATTTTTACTTTTACTGAACTTAATTATTATTAAATATATACACTAGCCTAAAATTAAGGAACTAAATAACTAATCTTTTATTTTTAAAAAGAATCAATTCAGTTTCTATTAACACTAAATTTGAATAACTAATCAATTATATTTTATTTACTAATATAGAAAATAGTTATATATGCCTACAAATCCATATAAATATAAATTGTACTTTAACTCAAATGCACAAATAAATTCTTCAAAACTTTTACTAAATACATAATATAACTCTTATAGATAGAGTATTAAAATTAGATATATATATATATATATATATATTTATATATATATACATATTTGATAAAATAAATATGAATAATTAGTTACTATGAGTATTTAATGATACAATGGAGCATATTATTATTGATATTTTTATGAGTATATTTTTAGTGACTATTCCAACAAACATGTAAAATCTTTATCAAAATAAAGCTAAGTGAAAAATATAAAACATAGTTTAAGTTATGCTTGGACCTTGGAATACATGTTAGATATTTTGAATTTTGATTCTAATTTATACCGTATCATAGGTCTCATTATGGTAAATTTGTAAGTACGGATCAAATTCACATATAACGTATTGGTTTTGGTTTTAATTTGTATCACATCCTAAAATTCATAAAGTAACCATATATAATTCAAATTTGGGTTATATTGGTTGGGATCAGATATATCCAAAATTAAATCCAAAATTTAAAAGAAAAACATAAGAAGTAAATATTTATTTATATAAAATTGAATATTTAAATTACTTATTTAAAACTTAATACTTATTTTTAGACATTATTTCAAAACATATAGAATTGAATATTTGAAATACATATTTATATTTGTGATTATTTACACATTCAGACTGGTGTTTTGGATTTTTTTGAGTTTTCAACTTTTGGGTTACCCATTCGGATTCGGCTAATAACATTTCGTATCGTATATTTTTTGTATTATCCTACAAGATCCATTATGGTATTTATGATATTTTAGATTATGTATGTACGAAGGAAATTTGTTGTTTGGGTTTGATTTGAACTTCATATTACATATTTTATACCTAAGTTTACTTCAAATAAAAAAAATTATATAAATTTTCATCGAATAATCATCTGCGTTTTAGCGCTAGTTAAATCTAGTTAATTAATTATGAATAATCATTTGCGTTTTAACGCGGGTTAAATCTAGTTAATTAATTATGATATGGACAGATATAGGAGTGGTACGGTATTGCTATTATCTCACAAAATCGCTTTAATAATAATAATACTATAATAGTATGGATGTCACTGACAGCAATACTAGGGGATAGGGTCAAATCGCATATACTTCCTCACTTGATTAGTCGGCCCATATCAAGCCCAAATAAACAGTTTTCTTTTAATTCTATACCCGGGTCGGATCTAACGAATTCGAATATCTTTTGTACCCGTTTCAGTTGCGCACACCTGAGTCACGTGACTTTCATCCTGTCCTGTCTCTACTTTCTCTCTCTATAAATAAATGTCGAAAGCTGATTTTCTACCGTCTCTCTCTCTCTAAAAACGTCCCGATTGCTGTCAAACCTAATTCCCCACGGGAGATTCTTCCTCCGTCGCTTCAACGAGCCGGCGTTAAGGACAAAGGCGCCAAACGTCGTATGTTTCAGCGGCCGTCCCTATTCCTCAAAGCCGCAGGTAATGGAGATTGATCTCGATTCTTCCTCATCTAAAGCTGAGGCCGAAGCCGCGGTTCTCAAGAAGCTGAATGAGTTTGTTCGGAGGATCGTCGTTCAGAACTCGACTCCTGATTGGTTCCCTTTCGACCCAGGCTCCTCCTTCTGGGTCCCGCCTCATCAGAACACGGCCGTGAAGATCGCGAATTTGGTCGACAAGGTGACGAATCCGTTGACGGAGGAGGAATCTCTCTCTTTGTTGTCTTCTTCTGGTTGGCCTTGTTCCTCTTTCTTCATTCCTCAAGGTAGATAAAGTTTGCACCTTTATTCAATCACTGAGGTAGAAAGCAAAAATTATAAAAGAGCTGGAAAATGAGATCTTTAGGGGTGATATGTTGGGATTACGAAATGGGATTATGTTTTGTCTTCTAGAAGTCTTGTCTAAATGAACATATAGTGTAATGAAGGCTTGGTTTTGTCTATTCTCTAAAGATATTGTTTACTGTTTATGTTATGGCTGTTTCTTGATATTTTTAGTGTTACATTTTGTTTTCCCTTTCAAACGAAATGGAAGATACACAAGAAGTAGATGGTAGCATGGAGTTGAACATTCCGGGGAATGAGATGCTGGAAGTCAAGCTTGCGCATTTTCCAGATCCTTTTTACTCATTTAAAAATGGAGGACACGATGAAGAGTGATTTAACATGTTCATCTCGCGATGAAGTCTGTTCTTGATATGGGATTGGAAAAAGAGATGGTTTCCGAGACTAATGAGGTTGTATGTGTACAGTTGCAAACCATCCATCGGGGTTATATGATGTTTGGCCATCTTAACGCTTTGTTGACTATTTTTTATAAAGCGTTATAGATTTAAAGCTTGGTGGGAGTTGCTTATCCACTTTCTAAGCCAGAGTTCATTCATTGTGATGCTCAAGTAATATTAACCATTTAAAGTAATATTTTCTAAAGTCAATACTAACGTTTTCGTCTGCTATGTTTGTTTCCGCCATTCTTTGTTTATTGATTTACATGGAGCTCAGTAGGAAAGACAGGTTGCATTATTCTCGTGCCTTGGTCTTCTATATACAGTACTGCTTTTACTGCAGTTATTACATTGAGGCCTGTGATCGATGCCAGCTTGGTTCTTGTAAAAGCGCAAAACTTTTTCATGAAAACTCTGCTTTCTTTAAAAAAATGATGCATTCAACTGAAGTTAGTTTAGAGTTTCTTACCAATTCAAAACAATAGTCCGTTTACTTCGTTACTTGACAACAGTCACAACGCAGCTTTGAAGCTAATACTTAGACGATGTTGTTTTGCTTTCTTTGGCTGTGAGAATTAAAACCTTAGCAGACGCCACACGGTCAAACTTGAGGTAATCTGCTCTTACATATCAATCTTTACTGACAGTGTTTTGGTGAGGAATCTGATGCGTTTGAGTGTTTTGAATATGCAGGTAACTACTTATTTCGACAAGAAGACCCAAGAGAGACCATGAAAAATGATGATTTAACTTTCTTTAGCCACTTTTCATGCTAGTGCCATAGAAGTAGCAATGGTAATTCCCATGTTGAACAAGTGTGCAGTGATTCTAGAATTTATAGATGTTACTGTGATATGTTCTTCTGATGGAACAAACGACAACAACTGATCATTGAAATCTTGTTCTGAACTTGCTTCAGGTTCTAGTTGTTGGAAACAGTTTTTGACACAGTGATCTTTTCAACTTTTTTGGTGGCTTTTCTGACCAAACCGGTGGTCGTCTTGATCATATTAATAGATCATTGTAAAGATTGTAATGAGTACTACAATCTGATATATTAAAACGTCAAAAAACGGATTTAAATTGAATGAGAAATGATGTGATGAAGTTGTGATCTTGAAATGATAAAAACACATGAAACTCACAATTTGAGTTTTGTCTCACATTGGTTAGAAGAGATGATTTTGAGCTATATATGTAACTTTTTGATAGCATGGTATAAACAGCTCAGAGAGAAAAGAGGCACCCCACGCGCACCACTGGCTCGGCGTGGGTTTGGGTCTTGGGGGAGGGCACGAAGTTTATATGTTCGATATGGATCAGAACGAGTCAACACATAATAGATCGTGCAGAGGGAGTTTCTCAACGCACCACCCCCGAGATCTTGGGCTTGGGAGAGGGCCTCCGACCCAATATGATTCATTTTGGACCAAGTTAAGCTCACTGTTTTGCATTTTAATTCCAACTCTAAAACGACACGAAGTTTATCTGTTCGATATAGATTAGAACAAGTCAACACAAAATAGATCTTGCGGAGGAAGTTTCTCAACGCACCACTCCCGAGATTTTCGTCCACGTGCAACAAGAGTCTTGGGGAGGGGGAGGGCACGAAGTTTATATGTTCGATATGGATCAGAACGAGTCAACACAAAATAGATTGTGCAGAGGAATTTTCTCAACCCACCACTCCCAAGATCTTGGGTCTTGGCTTGGGGAGGGGCTCCGGCCCAATATGATTCATTTTGGACCAAGTTAAGCTCACTGTTTTGCCATTTTAATTCCAACTCTAAAAACGACACGAAGTATATCTGTTCGATATAGATCAGAACGAGTCAACACAGAATAGATCTTGCGGAGGAAGTTTCTCAACGCACCACTCCCGAGATTTTCGCCCACGTGCAACAACAGTTGCAGTTGCGGAAAATGGCTCTCGTTCTTCTCTTTAAATATGTCTAACTCTCTTCATTCATTTTTAACGTTTTACAACAACAAAACCAGCAATCAAAATCCCTAAGCGTCCATTAGGTAGAGAGTGTTTCGTAGATTATTAGTTTGTTAGAGACTTTCATTGGTGAAGCATGAATTGTTGATCATAGTTGTATCTTGGGCTCTATTTCGTACAAGTCCGTCTCACTACATAGCGAATATTAACCCATTGTACCATTTTGGGTCGCCTTATTGACCCATTGTACCAAGTCTACTGTGACTCCCATGTCGAAAGAGCTATGGAGATCACTGGACAAGAAGTACAGAGGTGAGGACGCTGGTTGTCAGAAGTATGTGGTTGCAAAATTCCATGACATCAAAATGGTGGATTCAAAACCCATCATGGATCAAATGGAAGCGTTTTCAGCTCATTTGCCATGAAATTGTTGCTGAAGGAATGTCCATTGTGAGACATTCACAACTCTCAGCTTCATCCAAAAGCTTCCTCTAAGCTATTCAGAATTCAAAAACAGCCTGAAGCATAAAAAGAAGAAGATGAGACTCGAAGATCTCATTCAGAGGCTTCAGATGGAAGCCATGAACCAAAATGATGACAAGCTGCTCCAAGCTAAAGAGAATAATGTCAACGTGGCTGAAATGAAAGGTAAAGCAAAGGCAATTGCCCAATCTCCTGCAAAGTTTTCCAAAACAACTGCATATTTGAAGGCTCTTGGTCCAAACTTCAAGAAGAAAACATTTAGATCAATGCGAATGTGGAGAAATTCAATGGAAAATGTCATTACTGCCACAAAGTTGGTCACATGACTGCGGAGTGTCACAGCAAGATCAGAGATGAGAAGGCTCAGGCGAAACTCATAGAAGAAGATCTCGTTGCAGTGGTGACTGAAGTTAACATGGTTGAAAGCAACAACCCTAAGGAATGGTGGTATAACACTGGTGCCACCACCCACATTTTCACTAATAGGGCGATGTTCATCACCTACCAGAAAAGCACGACTCAGGAGAAGCTGTTCATGGGGAACACTGCAGTCTCCAAGATTGAAGCCGCGGCAAGGTGGTTTTGAAGATGACATCTGGACGTGAA
Source organism: Moricandia arvensis (assembly GCA_905132765.1). NCBI lineage: Eukaryota > Viridiplantae > Streptophyta > Magnoliopsida > Brassicales > Brassicaceae > Moricandia > Moricandia arvensis. Next base: position 31,871 of record CAJHQP010003081.1, read on the forward strand.
GTCACTCTGCAGAATGTGAAACATGTGCCTGACATGAGGAAGAACCTGGTCTCAGGAACCTTTCTCAGTAAAAATGGATTCGCCACATCTCTTGAGGCGGGTAAGCTCGTGATTAGGAAGAATGGGAAGTATTTGGGAAAATGGTATGTTAAGGATGAACTGGTCAAGATGAATGTAATGACAGTCCTTCCGATTGTAGTTCTAAAAGTTTCAATAAATAAAAAGAGTCAGTTGCTTATTTGGTTGAGTTTTTTAATATATGGCATGAAAGATTAGGCCATGTAAACTACAAATTGATACAAAGATTAATGAATCAAAACTTAGCAAAACAAGTAAACAAAAATGTGAAGTATGCATACATGCTAAGCTCACAAAAACGCCCTCACCTCGTGTTGAAAGAACTAACAAACCTCTAGATTTAATTCACACAGATTTATGTGACTTAAAATACATACAAACTAGAGGTGGGAAAAAGTACTTTGTGACCTTCATAGACGACTGCACAACATATTGTTATGTATCTTTATTACATAGCAAAGATAAAAACTTAGAAAAATTCACAGAATTTAAACTCGAGATTGAAAATCAGCTTAAAAAACTATTAAAATAGTTGGGTAAACGACTTATTTCCACACTATGAGTATCATATAGTAACAGTTCCACGCAATTTTTCGTGCTCGTCCTAATTGCACACATTCTAAGTATGAACCTATTTACCCATATTTTCAAAGATCAAAACACATTCGAAGGTTTAGCTTAGTTTTACTATTTAGAATCTAAACCGATATCAAACCAGTTAAACCGATCTAATCAGTTGATATAGAACTGAAATTAAAACCCGACTCAATGTGATATCCAAATAGAACCCGACCCAACTCTTTAATTGGATGTTGGGTTGGGTTCTATTTGGATATCATGTCGGGCCGAGTTTTAATTTCAGTTCTATACCAAGTGGTTTAATTAGTTTAATTTTGGTTTGGATTCAAAACCAAGCTAAACCTTCGTCTGTGTGGTTTTGGGTTTCGATCTTTGAAAATGGGGATAAATAGGTTCATATACTTAAAATGTGTGTAATTATGTTCATATGCTATAAATGTGTGCAATTAACACGAGCATGAAAGATTGTGTGAAATTGTTACTATATGATACTTATCGTGTGAAAATAAGTCGTTTACCCAAAATAGTTAGAAACGATAGAGGAGGCGAGCATGATGGTCCATTTAATACATTTTGTAAAGAACATGAAATAATTCATCAAACTACAACTCCCTATTCACCAGAATCTAATGGAGTTGCTGAATGCAAAAACCAAACTCTAAAAAAGATGATGACTGCAATGTTGCAAGAATCTGGGTTACCCGAGAACATGTGGGGGGGGGGGGGGAAGCGTTGCTTACCACTAATTATATCCTCAAAAAAATTCCACATAAAATAACTGGCAAAACTTCTTATGAATTATGGAAATGTAATTTACCTTCGTATAAATACCTCAAAGTTTGGGGGATACTTAGCAAAAGTTGCGATACCACCACCAAAGAAGGTCATTATTGGACCTACAACAGTGGACTGCATATTCATCGGATATGCACATAATAGTAGTGCATATCGATTTCTAGTACATAAATCTGAAATATCAGATATTCATGAAAATACAGTAATGAAATCAAGAAATGCATTTTTCTTCGAAAATATTTTTCCTTGCAAGGAAAAAAAAGGTTCAAAACGAACTCTAAAAGAAAGAGACGACCACAATGTTTCAGAAACTGAGTCAAATGTCGCAATTTTTGTTAATAATATTTCAGAAAATGAAAAAGATGAACCTAGAAGGAGCAAAAAAACTCGAATGAAAAAATCTTTTGGTGAAGATTTATTAATGGCATTTTTAGTACAAAACGATCCAAAAACTTTGGCAAAACCATGTCCTCACTAGACGTTCTGTTTTGGAACGAAGCCGTCAAAAGTGAATTTGATTCTATCATGCAAAATTATACATGGTATATAAAAGATTTACCACCAGGCTGCAAAGCATTATGGAATAGATGAATAATGAAACGAAAGCTAAACCCTGATGGAACACCTGGTTTACACAAAGCTAGGCTTGTAATTCAAGGATTCTGACAAAAAGAAGGCCTTGACTATTTTGACACTTATTCTCTAGTAACGAGAATAACATCAATAAGGCTAATGATAACAATTGCATCTTTAAGAGACTCAGAAATCCATCAAATGGATGTAAAAACTGCATTTCTAAATGGTGATTTAGAAGAGGAAATTTACATGAAACAATCTGAGGGTTTTGTTATTTCTGGACAGGAAAACACAGTATGCCGACTTGTAAAGTCACCTTATGGGCTTAAACAAACTCCTAAACAATAGTATGAAAATTTGACAATGTAATGATGTCAAATGGTTTCAAATTAATGAATGTGATAAATGCATATACTACACAAATACCAAAAATTCGTATGTTTTGCTATGTCTATATGTAGATGATATGCTCATTATTGAAAGCAATAAAGATATCATCAATCAAACAAAAAGCATGCTCAAAGGTAAATTTGAGATGAAAGACATGAGATTAGCAGATGTAATTTTCGGGGTTAAAATCACAAGAAATTCAAATAGAATTATCTTAACACAATCTTATTATGCTCAAACAATATTAGAGAGATTTAAAAATTACTCTAATAGTACGGCAAAAACTCCGTTAGATCCTCAAATGCACTTGACAAAGAATTCAGGTGAAGCGGTTTCACAAAACGAGTATGCACGAGTGATCGGAAGTCTCATGTACTTGACAAATTGTACAAGACCAGATCTAGCGCATGCAGTAAACATACTTAGTCGATATACAAGTAATCCAAGACATACACACTAGAAAGGTATAACGAGAGTACTCAATTACTTGCGCTACACCAAAGATTTTGGGCTTCACTATGGTAAAGAACCAACAGTTTTAGAAGGATACAGTGATGCTAACTGGATATCAGATTCTAAAAACTCAAAATCCACAAGTAGATACGTCTTTATACTAGGAGGGACAGCAATATCGTGGAAATCTACCAAAAAACCAGTGTTAGCTAGATCCACCATGGAATATGAGTTTATAGCCTTAGACAAAGCAGCAGAAGAAGCTGAGTGGCTTAGAAATTTCTTGGAAGATATTCCTATGTGGGAGAAACTTGTGCCAGTTATACGAATACATTGTGATAGTCAATCAGCTATAGCTTGGGCTCAAAATAATCTCTACAACGGTAAATCTCGTCATATTAAGAAGACGACATAAAACTATTAGACAACTTATCTCAAATGGTGTATGTTAAGGACAAGCAAACCAGAAGTGTGTTGAAGCAAGGAAACACCCTTGACGGTCTTTATAGTTTGCAATCGCAGAGGCCTCAGGTTTTCTTTTCAACAAGACAAGTAGCTGCAAATAATGAAGTGTGGCATAGAAGATTGGGACATCCTCACAGTCAAGCCTTAAGTTTCTGTGCCAAAACAAGTTTGTTAAGGTCAATAAAATTACCTTGGGGATGTGTGAGTCTTGTCAACTAGGGAAGAGCAGTAGGTTACCCTTTGTTGCGTCCTCTTTTGTTGCTTTTAGGCCCTTAGAGAGAGTCCATTGTGATCTTTGGGGTCCATCTCCTTTTATATCTAATCAAGGATTCAGATTTTATGTCATATTTATAGACCACTATTCTCGTTTCTGCTGGCTTTATCCGCTAAAGAGCAAGTCAGACTTCTTCAACACATTCATTATGTTCCGGAAGTTGGTTGACAATCAATTATCTCAAAAGATTAGTGTGTTCCAATGTGATGGAGGTGGTGAGTTCATTAGAAACAGGTTCTTATCTCATCTCAAAGACTGTGGGATTCAACAACTGGTGTCATGTCCACACACTCCGCAGTAAAACGGTTTGGCAGAACGAAAACACAGACATGTAACAGAACTTGGACTTACAATGATGTTTCAAAGCAGAACTCCTCAAAAGTACTGGGATGAGGCGTTTTATACTGCCAACTTCCTGAGCAATCTTCTTCCTTCATCTGCGTTGGAGGACATGAGAAGTCCCTTTGAAGTATTACACGGTAAAGCTCCAGACTATTCATTTTTTTATATCATTTGGATGTTCTTGCTTTCCCATGCTTTGAGATTACACAGCAACAAAGTTTGATCCTCGATCTCTTCACTGTGTTTTCTCGAATATAATGATAAGTACAAAGGATACCGCTGCTTGTACCCGCCTACATGCCGTGTTTACATCTGTAGACACGTTATTTTTGATGAATCAAGCTTCCCTTTGGCAGTATTTATAAGGGTGCTCATTCTCAAGCTGTTACAACAGTCATTAGCAGTTTGGCAAAACGTTTTCTGACTGCTGACTCACAGAAGACGGATATTAATCATGCTGGTAACACTTCTCATGTTGTGTCATCGTCTATCCAGATATCCTTTCCAACACATTTCACTCCATCTGAGGAACCTGTATTCAATGAATCAGATTTCCCACCTCTTACAAGGAATGCTTCTTTAATCAGAAGTCCTCAAAGTAGTACATCCACGCCTCAGTCAGATAATACTACAAATAATAACAGTGTGTCTAGCACATCTACTGAAAGGAGTATCAGTCAGAGGTCTGGTTCTACTTACAGTAATGTTCCATCTTCAACCTCTCAACACTCTATGATCACAAGGGGAAAAGCAGAGATAAGAAAGCCTAACCCCAAATACGCTCTTTTGGTCCACAAAACTGCAAATCCTACACCTACAACCATAGCAGCAGCTCTTAAGGACCCAAGATGGAACAATGCTATGGGTGAAGAGATTGAGAACTGTGGAATCACTAACACATGGTCATTGGTTCCTCAGAAAAAAGGGATGCATGTGCTTGGAAGTAAATGGATATACAGAACTAAATTAAATGCAGACAAGACTGTTGGAGGCTATAGAGATCGCTTAGTAGCTCAAGAAACAACCAAGAAGAAGGAGTGGACTACCTTGAAACATACAGTCTGATAGTTAGATCTGCCACAGTTCGCATTATTCTCCATCTTGCAGCCATCATGAAATGGGAAGTGAAGCAAATGGACGTGAAAAAAAGTTTTTTTTTTACATGGAGACCTCTTGGAAACAGTCTATATGAAGCAGCCTACATGCTTTGTGGATAAGTCTAGGCCAGATCATGTATGTATTCTACACAAATCTTTGTATGGCTTCAAAAAAAGTCCCCTCGAGCTTGGTTCAAAAAAATTCAGCGACTTCCTTATAGAATTTTGGCTTCATCTGCAGTGTCAAAGACCCTTCTCTGTTCATATACTCACATGATGGCAATATAATCATGCTTTTGTTGTATGTAGATGACATGGCTATTACGGAAAACAGTTCTACAACTCTCACCAGATTGCTTGAGAGTTAAATTCAAATTTTCGAATGAAAGACCTTGGAAGATTGCATACTTTTTCGGGATACAAGCTACGTTTCACAAAAAAGATGTTTCTATCTCAAGAACAATATGCGATTGATCTTCTTACAAGAATGGACAATTGTGCTCATGTAGATACTCCTCTGCCTCTCTAGCTAAACAAGGTCCCTGACCAAGATGTTCATTTCTAAAATCCTTATTACTTTCAAAGTTTGTAGGAAAATTACAGTACTTGACCTTAACGAGACTAGACATTTAGTTTGCAGTTAACTACGTATGTCAAAAGATGCATGCTCCTTCCGTCTTAGACTTCACCAATCTCAAGAGAATAATTCGCTATGTGAAAAGAACACTCTCTATGGAGATTTCTCTTCTGAATGACACAGATTGCTCCTTGCGTGCCTATAGTGATAGTGACTGGGCAGAATGTCATGCAACTCGACATTCCACATGTGGTTTTTGCACATTTCGAGTCATAACCTCATCTCTGGTCGTCCAAGAAGCCAACCAACTATCTCCAAAAGTTCAACTGAGGCAGAATATAGAGCACTGTCTGAAACAACATCTGAATTGGTGTGGATAAGTATGCTTCTCAAAGAACTAGGATATTCTTCCTATAAACACCATAATTGTTCGGGGATAATCGCTCTTCAGTCTACTTAACTACAAATCCTGCTTTCACAAACGGACTAAACATTTTGAAACAGACTACCATTACGTCCGTGAGAGGATGGCTTTGGGGTCCCTCGTGGTCAGACACATTCCTGCTCAGCTTCAGATCGCTGGCATCTTCATGAAAGTCACTCCCAACAGCTCTGTTCCGAAGACTCCGGTTCAAACTAAGCGTTGACGTTCCTCCCACGCATAGTTTGAGAGGGGGTATAAACAGAACAAGTCTGATCCAGTCTACGCAGCAAAATGACGCATTTCTATCAGACATAACGGACTAGCCCAAGACAAATCAGGCCCAGTTAGACAAGCCCATTCAGTCACCTTCGTTCAATCCACGCCAAGTCAGCAAACCTCACCAACGGATACATTGCTAGACGAAAAGAACGAGCAAGAGAGGAGAAGAGAAAGGGAAAGCAGATAGCGGCAGCGAGTATGAAAACGCGTTGTGGTCCAGAGCTGTACAACTCATTTGTAGCCCTCGGATCGTTGAATGAAGAAGGATGATGACAAGTGAAAGCCAACATTAGGGTTTTAGATTTCTCTATATAAAGTTGTAATTCGTCCCTGTAAAAAACTTAAGATTCAAGAAATAGAAGAATAGTTTCAGTATCTTATTTCTTCAACTTTCACTTTGTTCGTCATTAGCTAGTGTCAAAGCCGTTCTTGTTAATCAAAAGCAGCTTATGTTGAGATAATCTGGGTGATTACTTAGTCCCTGCTTCTTGCTTGTGTGTGTGTTTGATGAATGTATAGGCTTGTTTGTTTCTGAAGAACATGTATTAGAGTTTCTATAATTAGCTGGTTTTTATCTTTGTTTCTAGTGAAACTCTCTCTAACAAGTCACTAGGAGGCATGGTACTTGCCTCTGTGTGTTTTGCAATACATAGTGATCTTCTCTGCTTGCCTGGAAGTTCTGCATCAGATTGTTACCATTGCAAGACACAGTCGCTTGTTTCTCATTTACTCATCAAGAAAGTGTAGTGTTCGTGTCTCCTTTCTTACTTAACAAAAACACTGAAGACGTGTAAATCAAGTGGGTTGTAGTCATGTAGAATTGTAAAACAAAGATACTGCTTTTTTTTGTTCTTCTATTTCAAGAAAGTTTATTCGTACTAATCATTTCAAGACTCACTCCTCTCTTTCTTCTTCTTGTATGATTGAATTTGATGGTGGTGAAACAGGTGTTTTCTTCATTGTACTGGGGTGTCTTGTGTTTATCCCGGGGTTTTATTATACACGGATTGCGCTTACAAAGGATATAAAGGCTTCTCCTTCTCCAGCATACCATCCGTTTAACCCTTATGAATCTCGGTGTCTTCTCTCCCTCACTCAGTGTATAGTTTTTGTTGTTTCTAGTGGTAGGTTTCTGTATTGCTTAATGGCTTCTTCTCTTTAGTGTGATGTTTACATGACTTGAATGATATCCATGTTTGATATGTATCTTTTTTGATTTCCCATTCTCTATGCTAGGTCATTAATCTTAAGATTGCCGTCTATGAAATACATCCACCCTTCTAACATTATGCTACCTGAGAGGATTCTCTAATGACTTTTAATCTTTCTTAAAACAATTTGTATTTGTTTTGCAGCTGTATATGAAACTCTTGAAAAATGGAAATGAAATATCCAAATCTTGGTATATTTGCAAGTTGTAACTATTATTGGTGCTCGTTAATCACGACAAAACACACATTTTAAACTTGGATGTATTCCATATACTTGATGGTTCTTGGACGGTTTGGGCCCACATATTAACATGAAACAATGTGTATAAGCTGTTTGCCTCAAGGTATAATTCTATGGGCATATGGCGCTGATCCTCTAAGGATAAGGATGCTACTCCTATAGTCCTATAGTTACACCTATTCAAATTCTTCCTCCTGATAGTCCTATTGCAACACCAGTTCAAATTGCTTATTCGTAGGGTTTAGCCAATCCTTTTGTTATTTTTTTACATATAGTTTTCTAACGTTAAATTGTATTATTATGCTAATCAGGTAAAGAAGTTATAAACAATAATAGACTAGACAAAAACCTGAAAAGGCGGATATAACCAATAGAAATCTAAGTACCAATAACGCATTTTGTGTATGAATGACTAAAGGTTTTCATATCAAATGCTCTATTTTTACTTTCGAAATATTTGAATTTCAAAGAAACAATATAATTTATATAGTAATCCAAAAACGCCATGCTTTAGATTGAATTGACCAATCACTCTTTATTTTGCTTGTATGAGCCACAGAAACACGATAACTATTATATTGCTCCATTAATAAAAACAAAGTCAACCAAATCACAATTTTAAGCAGCACGACTAATTAGAATTCAAGCTGCTTTCCTAGAGTAACCATAATTTGTAGCAAAGATTTCAATTACTATCAAATAAAGCACCATCAATTATTGAAGCCGGTAAAAATTGTTGTCACCATCTACTTTTTAGATCAGTTGATTATTTTTTTAAAACGGTTCAACTAAACCAAACCTTCTGAAATCCATTGAAACTTGAAAGAAACACACAGAAAAACAATAAAAAATTTGTGAAATTTAAATTGAATAATCAAAGATTAAAAAAAATCAAAAATTAAAGAAGGGCAAATATCTCAAATAGATTTTCACAAAAGTAGATCTTAAAGAAAAAATAATCAAAATAAAGTTTTTATTTTGAAAATTTAAATATTTTTTTATCTTATTTTTAATTTTATACATTATCTCCAAAACTACACCCCACAACTTTAAACCCTAAATCTAAATCACTTAACATAAGGGTGTAAATATATATTTACATTCTTTAATGAAGTATATTTTAGTTCATTTTTATTTAAAAATTATTTTAATGACAAAATCTTCTTAAGATCTATATTAGGGTATCTAAACTATTAAAACTTAAGTACATTTAGTATTTAACCGCTAACATTTCCTAAATAATTACCATAGAATGTCACTGATATTATCTCTGCAATCCAAACACTAATTCTTAATAATAAAAAAATAAAATTTAGGCTAAACCCATTAACAATCTTGTCATTATAATTAAAGTACTTCATAAAAAATGAATATGTATTATTCAAAAATTTATAATAAAAAAAAAACTATACATATATATATATAACATTAAATTAGTTTTATTTTTATTCATATTCATATAATCTACCAACTATATTTGAACTATAAAAAAATAATAATGTTAAATAATTTTTTATCATAATCTGAACTTATTCATTTACAATAACAAAATCATGTAACTTTCCATAAAAATTTAATAACTAAAATACATACTAATATTTATTATAAATGGTTATATATACAAACAATACAATGTATTATCATTTGTAAGATATATATCTAATAAGAATAACTAATGTAATTATAATTAAAAAAAAATTAATCACCATATAATACATATATACAATTAGGTCTAGGACGGATCAAATATCTAGGGTATTCTAGGATATACGGATTTGGATATGCATTTGTCGGATTCGTAAAATTGTTAGCCGGATTCGCGATTATTTGGCGATTAGGAATATTCATACTAAAATCCAAATACACAAGACATCCGAACCTGTTTTTTTAATTTAAAATAAGATTAAACTAACTATTAACCATCTATTTAGTTTATTTAAAATTATTATTTAAAAAAAACTAAGATCAATTAAATTTAATAAAATTAAAATTTTAGATATTTATATATAAAAAATATATAATATACATAGGATAACTATAAATAAATTTAATATTTAACTATCTGGATTTGAATATCTAGACTTAAAATTTTGCTATCGCGAATTTGTAATGGATCAATCGAATCCGTAAAATTTATTCATGATCCATGAATATCCGTTTTTGAAGAGGGATAAGATTCTGAATCGGGTAACGGATATTCGAATATTAAGTTCAAGCTATATACAATTATATCAAACAAATTGATTAAAATATTACGACATTCACAAAAATAACACTCGGCGCGGGCGTGCGGATCAAAGCTAGTTCTTCTTAAAAAAAGAAAAAAATTCAAAGGAACGTAAACAAAATAAATCAATCAAGTCTGGCTATAGAAACACTCTAGTCAACAAACTGCTTGAAAATAACAAAAAAGAAAAATCTATCTTTTTCTCTTAACGGGCTAGGCGTCTCGGCTTGAGCGCTATTAATAAAACTAAACTCAGGCTTAGTTTTGAAAAACTGGGAAATGGAATATCCAAATCTTGGTATATTTTGCAAGTTGCAACTATATTTCTGTAGTCGTTAATTACGACAAACACATGTTCTAAACTTATTCCATATACTAAATGGTTCTTAGATGGTTTGGGCCACATACAACTCGTCAGGATCAGTTAAAGCTAAACCGTTAAGTTAAACATGGCTCTTCCTTCTCTATATCGTGCCGCCACAAACACTACCCGCCTCTCACTTCTCTCATCTCTCCTTCTAAAATGACTTCTTGCTCTTTCTCCAGTTCCTCTCTCTTCTCCTTCAACCTCTCTAATCAAAACTCTCTCCACCGTCGTCCATCAATCCGCCACGGTCATGTCATCGTCTCCTCCACCGTGCAAACCGCAGATGGAAACATCAACGGTGCTTCTTCTTCTTCTTCTCAGACAGTAAAGCCTACTCGAACCGAAGACAACATCCGCGACGAAGCTCGTCGCCATCGCTCCACCTCCGCGAATTCTTTCTCCGCCAAATACGTCCCGTTCAACGCTCCCCCGGTTCCACCGAGTCTTACTCCCTCGACGAAATCGTCTACCGGAGCAAATCCGGCGGCTTGCTCGACGTGCAGCACGACATCGACGCCTTGAGGAACTACGACGGAGCTTACTGGCGCCAGCTGTTCGACTCACGTGTCGGCAAAACCAAGTGGCCGTACGGTTCTGGTGTCTGGTCCAAGAAAGAGTGGGTGCTTCCTGAGATCGACAATGACGACATCGTCTCGGCTTTCGAAGGAAACTCGAATCTCTTCTGGGCGGAGAGGTTCGGCAAAACGTTTCTTGGAATGAACGATTTGTGGGTGAAACATTGTGGGATTAGCCATACAGGAAGTTTCAAAGATCTTGGCATGACTGTGTTGGTCAGCCAAGTCAATCGTCTAAGGAAGATGAATAAACCAGTGGTCGGAGTCGGATGTGCTTCCACCGGAGACACTTCCGCCGCTCTTTCCGCTTACTGCGCATCCGCTGGAATCCCTTCCATTGTGATCTTACCGGCGAACAAAATCTCCATGGCTCAGCTGGTTCAACCGATAGCTAACGGTGCCTTTGTTCTGAGCATTGACACTGATTTTGACGGATGTATGAAGCTCATTAAAGAGATTACATCCGAGTTACCGATTTATTTAGCTAACTCGTTGAATAGTTTGAGGCTAGAAGGGCAGAAGACAGCAGCTATAGAGATTCTTCAGCAGTTTATCTGGCAAGTTCCTGATTGGGTGATTGTTCCTGGAGGCAATCTTGGTAACATCTATGCGTTTTACAAGGGTTTTAAAATGTGTCAAGAACTGGGACTTGTCGATAGGATCCCCAGGCTGGTTTGCGCCCAGGCGGCTAATGCGAATCCGCTTTACTTGCATTACAAGTCAGGGTGGAAAGATTTCAAACCGGTTAAAGCCAATGCTACTTTCGCCTCTGCTATTCAGATTGGTGATCCGGTTTCGATAGACAGAGCGGTGTATGCTCTTAGAAACTGCGACGGTATTGTGGAAGAAGCCACGGAAGTGGAGCTTATGGATGCGATGGCTCAGGCGGATTCGACAGGGATGTTTGTTTGTCCGCACACTGGTGTTGCACTAACGGCTCTGTTCAAGTTGAGGTACCAAGGAGTGATTGCACCGACTGATCGGACTGTGGTGGTGAGTACCGCTCACGGGCTTAAATTCACTCAGGCTAAGATCGATTACCACTCGAAAGCCATACCAGATATGGCTTGCCGGTTCTCAAATCCGCCGGTTGAAGTGAAGGCGGATTTTGGCGCTGTCATGGATGTCCTCAAGGGTTACTTGGGCAGTAAGGCACTTAAGTCATAAAAACGGTTGTTAATATTAGCTACTTGTATATCTATCTACGTCTGGTTTTCTGTTTATACCACTTGTAATATTCTTTTGGTATAAATTTTTATGCAAATTTTCAGAAAAATCTTGTCTGCAGTTGCATTTTGATTTATAGTCTGCAGGGCAAATACAGTTTTGGTTTTAATGATACAAAGTGGGTTAGTTCCAGGTTTGGTCACACACCAGTCAGAAAGTTCTTATGAGAAGAAGCAACAACAATACAAAGCGTCTTCAAGAGATCTTAGGTACTAGTACCAAACCTTGGTGCCATTCTAATGGATTGTTGTTTTAAGAATGGAAATGTGGTTCAAGCCCTTGGGTTATGGAAGGAGTCAGGAGATGTCGTCTCTGAAAACTATCCCTCGTGCTGATTCAGTTGTGTACAATGCCATTACTGGTGGTTTATGTTCGAGTGGAATCTGGTAGTGTTAGTTATGGGTTCATGTGTGACATGGTGACGAGAGGAGTAAATCCTGATGTTTTCACTTAAAATACTCTCATAAGCAAGCTCCTTTTGCAAAAGCGGAGATGTTTGACAAGGCATGTAATATTCATGGTACCATGCAAAGAATTGGTGTTGCTCCTGATCATATCTTGTACAAAGCCATCATCCGAGGCCTGTTGTGCATACCTGGAGATGTGACCAGGGTGAACAATTTCCTTTTAAGCATGCTAAAGTATTCTCTTCTTCCAGATGTTCTACTATTGATTGTGGTTATTGATGTTGATGGAAGATAGGGAGTACCAGCAGCCTTTATTTGTTCGAAATCTAATGCTGCCTTACCGAGTTAAACCATATATTTACACAAACAATGCTCCGTACATGTTCCTCTTATTTAAGTTAAAGCCTCGTCTTATTCGTTCTCATATACCAACATACAGCTAAACGGAACTCAAAACTCTACAAAAGGCATAAGAAAGGATAGTTGCAGTCTTTGGGAGTGGAAGTTAAACTGTAGTAAATTAACAAAGCATGATCTTGACGATCATGAGTGGCTTTCTTGTAAGCAGAACTTTCTGGTAGTGTTGGTTGGAGCTGTGAAACTCAAGTAATCAGCTTGTGCATTGTGGTTTTGTTGACTGAAACATGTCTGTGCAGCTGCTGATTATCTCTTCTAACAGTTCATCAAGGACTTGATGATTTCACCTGTTTCAGAACCGATGCAGCCGATATCAAAGTGGAACTCCATCCAACATCCGGTCCTAGCCAAGTCTTTGCGCACTATCTGGTCTGATAAGGCAAATGTAAGAGATGCCAGTAAACCTCTTGTACCACTCCAAAAGAGCTTCATTGATACAGTCAAAAAGGAGTTTCTTATCGCTGCAGAAGTTTGTGGAGCAGAAATCAATTTCATTCATGAGAGCTGCTCAGGAACCTGCTCTGAATAAAAGGATCTGGCTAAAAGATCATCCAGTTTAAGTCTGAAGATCTCACCACGACTTGAATGTATGCAAGTGCCAGTTCGGTGTCATCTAGTCTAGTTTTGACATCATTGTCTTTCTCGGGTCTGGAGAACCAGGTTCGTCGAATCTTATGCACAGTGGTTGCAACCGCATTTCAAATAACTGAGTGAAGGAAAAGGGTCAGAAACTGAGCTCTGAAAAAGACATTTAGACCAAAATACTCAACTGGTGTAGCAAGACATACCTGAAGAGAACCTGGAGCTTTTTGGACTTATGTCATTGATAAGAACTTTGATGTATTCTATAGAAAAATCTTCCCAACCGCCCTCACTTAATCTCCACAAGTCGGAGATCAAGTTCAGTATAATATTGTTTCTCTCTAGATACAAGCCACACTCCAATTCTCTCTGTGTATTGTATTGTAAAGCTCTTGGGTCTTTTTATACTAAGGCCCAAGTACAATTATTCTAAACTCCTATATGAGTTATTTACATATTAAGTCTTCAGTAACTCTCTACTCCTTCCTCTCTTGCGTCTTCTTCCTTCTTGTATACACCCTTAGTGGCCTATCAATACCCCCATTGAGTAGCACCAGCTTGTCCTCAAGTGGATAATCTGGAAACTGATGCCTCAAAGCTGAAACAAGCTTCCAAGAATTCTCATCCGCTGGCAAATTCTTCCAAGACACCAAGACCTCCAAGTGACTCTCATCATCATAACATGTGTCTAACAACTCGGCCGGAGCAATGACCACTTCCTCTTCTCTAGATAATGATGCGGGTAAATGTAATGGCGAATGTCCCATACCGATCACTTTCTTGAGCTGAGAGATGTGAAAAACTGGATGGATTCTAGACTCACTAGGAAGTCGTAATCGATAAGCTACCTTCCCCACACGTTCCAGCACTTCAAATGGCCTGTAAAAATGAGCTGCCAATTTTTGACAAACACGCCCGCTCACCGACTGTTGACGATATGGTCTCAGTTTCAAGTATACTGAATCCCCTCCATGAATTCCAAGTCTCTCTTATGCTTATCTGCTGATGTTTTCATCACATTCTGAGCTTTGAGTAAATGGTTCTTCACCTGTACTAACATCTCATCTCGTTCCTTTAACATCTTCTCCAACTCGAAATTATTTGTGGATCCATTCTCATACGCCAGCAAAGTAGGTGGTTCACGACCATAAACCAAGTGAAAGGGGGTACATTGCAACGAAGTATGGAATGAAGTGTTATACCACAGCTCTGCCCACGAGAGAAACTTTGCCCAAGCCTTAGGATGAATTGAAGCAAAACACCTCAAGTATGTCTCCAAACATCGATTCAAAACTTCTGTTTGTCCGTCGGATTGTGGATGGAAGGAGGTATAAAACGAAGTCTTGTTCCAGCCAATTTAAAGCAGTCCTTCCAAAAGCTGCTCAAAAAAATCCTGTCACGGTCGGAAATAATAGACCGAGGATAACCATGCAATCTGACTATCTCTTGAACGAATGCGCTTGCAACATCCGAAGCTGTGAGGGGGTGTCTCACTCCAATGAAATGTGCATATTTGCTTAGTCTATCCACAACTACAAATATCACGTTGATTCCCTTTGAAAGTGGTAATCCTTCAATGAAGTCCATTGATATGTTCTCCCATATCTTAGTTGGCAACTCTATCGGCTGCAGTAGCTCAGCTGGATAAAGAGTGGAGTACTTGTGTATTTGGCAAACTGCACACTCAGACACATATTGTTGTATTCTCTGGCGCATGCCTTGCTAGTAGAACAATGTTTTTATCCTACTCAGTGTCTTCAACACACCAGAGTGTCCTCCAAATAGGCTATCGTGATACTCCTGTAACAGCAATGGAATAAACCGAGACTCCTGAGGCAACACCAACCTGTTTTTGTAAAACAATCGTCCAGCCACAATGGAATAGCCCTCCTTCACCATTTTATTCTCTTTGATCTTCTGTAATAATGTTTGAATCTGCATATCACCATCAATCTCTGTATACAGATCCTGAATTTGCAAAGTAGCTGGAACTGTCAGTGCCATCAACATAGAAAAACTCACTCGACCCTCCGTTTGAACAATTCTAGATAGCCCATCCGCAACCTTGTTCTCACTGCCCACTTTATACTCAATCTCAAAATCATATCCCATGATTCTCGTCAACCACCTCTGATAATCCATTGTAACCTCTCTTTGCTCCAACAAGTATTTCAGACTATGTTGATCAGTGCTCACTATAAATCTTCTCCCAAGGAGATAATGCCTCCATTTTAAGATTGCCATTACAATAGCCATTAGTTCCCGCTCATATATGGGTTTTAGTTGCTCCTTCTCACTTAACCCATGACTAAAATAGGCAATTGGATGCTTATCTTGCATTAAGCCAGCTCCCAAACCATAGCCTGAAGCGTCAGATTCGATGATAAACATCTGATTAAAATCAGGTAGTGCTAACACCAGAGCTGTAACCATAGCCCTTTTTAATGCATCGAAAGCTTCCTGAGCACCAGTCGACCACTCAAACATATCCTTCTTTAACAACTCTGTTAATGGCTTTGCAATCAATCCATAATTCTGCACAAATCTTCTATAGTATCCTGTTAGACCCAAAAACCCTCTCAAATCTTTCACTGTCCGCGGTTTGGGCCACTTCTCAACAGCTTCTATCTTCAGTGGGTCAGTTCAAACGCCTTCAGGGGTTATAATGTGGCCCAGATACTCCACACTTTGCTGGCAAAACGTGCATGTTTTTCTATTTGCAAACAGAGTCTGCTCCTCAAATACCTGCAGAACCGCGGCCAAATGATTTTGATGCTCCTCATCTTAGAAATGTATATGAGGATGTCATAAAAAAAACAAGTACAAACTTCCTCAAGAACTTGAGAAAAACATCATTCATGAGAGCCTGAAATGTGGCAGGAGCATTGGTTAACCCAAAGGGCATAACCAGAAATTCGTAGTGGCCCTCATGAGTTCGGAAAGCAGTCTTTTCAATGTCTCTCTCGTTCATCCTGATTTGATGATATCCTGATCTTAAGTCCAACTTGTAAAACCACCTAGCACCATGTAATTCATCCAGAAGCTGGTCTATCATTGGTATTGGATACTCATCCGGTATTGTTTCTCGGTTTACCGCCCTATAATCCACACAAAATCTCCAGCTATTATCCTTTTTTTTTAACTAGCAGAACCAGACTGGAGTAAGGACTTTGACTTGGTCGAATAGAACCCGTACTCAACATCTTCTGCACACTTTTCTCCATCACTTCTTTGTGAGCTTGAGGATATCGGTAGGGACGAACGCTTATAGGACCATCCTGGTTGGAAAGTAATCGCATGTTCACGACCTCTAAGAGGAGGAAGTGATGTTGGCTCATCAAATACATGGTGAAACTGCTGAAGTATCACCTGTAACTGATCAGGAATGTCTTCCACCGGCTGAATCGTCTTACATAGTCCCCTGGATGTATGTAATAAGGGATCTCCAATCAATGAAACCTTCTTGCCTTGATACCAGAATGAGTACTCATGTTTCTCCCAATTTATCTCACACTTGCCTAAGGTTCGTAGCCACTGAACCCCCAATATGACATCAACATTCCCCAGCTTCAAGACAATGAAATATGTCGTGAATGTGAGGTCCTGAACTTTTATTTGCACCCCTCTGCACACTCCCGACCCTTTTACCGACACGCCTGTTCCCAGAAGAATATCCAGTTACGTATCATTCTCTTGCTGCAACTTCAATTGTCTCACTAGTGATG
Source organism: Moricandia arvensis (assembly GCA_905132765.1). Classification (NCBI taxonomy): domain Eukaryota; kingdom Viridiplantae; phylum Streptophyta; class Magnoliopsida; order Brassicales; family Brassicaceae; genus Moricandia; species Moricandia arvensis. The sequence continues at coordinate 49,179 of CAJHQP010003081.1, forward strand.
GGGAAATAAAATTGTGAGTCGCCCCACTATCTAACATCACAATTATTTGCTGCTTCTTAATGGTTCCCTTCAATTTTGTTGTAGTGGGATTCTCCATCCCCAGCAAGGATTGGATATATATTGTCTTCAGGATTGGTTGCCACACAATGTCATCCTCTTCTTTTTCTTCTTCACATTGATCCAACACTGCTACTTCATCGCCATTCCTCACAGTTAAAACCTTCAAAGATGCATTTGGACACTTGTGTTGGCGGGACCATTTAACGTCACACGTATAACATAGTTCTAATCTCCTTTTTTCTGCAATTTGAGCCTCGGACAGTCGCAACTGAGGTCTTGGATTCATCGTTTGCTTCAACTGATTTTGATGAACCACTGGTTGTGTATGTTGCTTCCACCCTACATTAGTGTTGAAGTTTGAATAGGACTTGCTAATGTTTTCTTGAGGTTTCTGATAAACTGAAAGCTTATTCTTCATTTCTCGTTGCACCATACTGAAGAAATAGCTGGATTCCATCTGATATGCAGTAGAGATCATCTCAGGTAAATCAAGAGGTTTGCACATTGTCACTACCTCCCGCATTTCAGGTGTTAGCCCATTCATAAAGATTCCTTCCTTCTGTTTATCCGTCATCCCCACTACTTTCGTCGATAAATCTTCAAAACGATGTATATACTCAGCCACCGATCCTGTTTGTTGGACTGCAAAGAATGGTTTACTGGGATCACGCAGCCGAATTCTACTGAATCTTGCAATCAACCTGTCTTTGAAATCACTCCAACTCACAAACTGCTGTCGCAAAATTTCACTATTAAATCAGCTCAATACATCCCCCAAGGCTAACTGAAATCAACTCAAGCTTCATCAGTTCACCATATCCTCCGATTCGAAAGAAACGCTCAGCTAAAGCGATCCATCCATACACATCGTCTCCAGCAAAGATCGGAAGTTCTATTTTCTTAAGAACACTCTCACAGTTCTCTAACATCGGAAATCTAACCGTTTCTCCGCTTTCCCTAGAACTACGACAAGGTTCCGAGTAAGAAATAAGTACCTGAGAGTCGTTTGCCACACCGATCGGAATTGGATGATGTATTCCTTCCTCCACCGGTCTTTTATCCAGCTTACGTAAGATCGCTTCGAACTTCATATCCAATCGTTTCTCTAGCTCTATCATCGATGAACGTATCTCATCGATACTTCCTCTCATTTGCGCCGTCGTCTCTCGTTGCTCCGCGACTTGCGCCGAAATCGAATCCAGATTTATCGAAGGTATCGTCGGTCTCATTATCGTAATTCACCACGATTGTTCGATCCAGATCGCTCACTGGCACCAATTTGATAAGAACTTTGATGTATTCTATAGAAAAATCCTCCCAACCGCCCTCACTTAATCTCCACAAATCGGAGATCAAGTCCAGTATAATCTTGTTTCTCTCTAGATACAAGCCACACTCCAATTCTCTCTGTGTATTGTATTGTAAAGCTCTTGAGTCCTTTTATACTAAGGCCCAAGTACAATTATTCTAAACTCCTATATGAGTTATTTACTTATTAAGTCTTCAGTAACTCTCTACTCCTTCCTCTCTTGCGTCTTCTTCCTTCTTGTATACACCCTTAGTGGCCTATCAGTCATCATCTGTAAAGAAAGGCTAAAGCACATACACATGACTTAACTTTCCAAATACATCAGTGGCATTGTCTTAGCCCTCATACATTTTTACTGAAGAACTTGAGAACACACTCTGATGGTACACCTGAAAAGCTAAACAAGATCAAGTTTGGCATAGCTGTGAATTTGTTACAAATGTTGGAGGATCAACGAGAGGAGTTGCAGACAAAACGTGATAGAGCACTCAGAGAAGTCGAGGAGTTAAGGAGTCGCGCTGAGACTTCATCACTACAGTGGAAGCATCTACATTGGTATACTGCATCATACTCAGGTGGCTATAAAAATGTTGAGTTAGAATATCGACAAGAGGTAATTTCTTGAAATATAATGTCAATGTGACTCGAATCTGGATGTTGCATCTATACTATGAATGCTGCTTAAAGCACATCATACCAATTAGATCGCATCAATTGCCATCAAGTTGTTATATATGTTACATCAGATTGTGGGCTTAGGCCATGAACATGTATAGTCTAGGGTTTTTAGAAGTAGGATACTACTATATATATCTTATATTCAAAGTAACCCCAACTTTCCATTCTATAAGCTTAATATCGTTTCCAATAATAAGATCTCTCTTGCTTGTTGACGTAGCCAAGTTGGTGAACCACGTTAAACCTCTGTGTCCTTATTACATTGCATTATCCATATGTTTCTGCATTTGTTCTTTCTCACGCATGTTATAACAAACTGATATTAAAGCACTGAATTTGTGATTGGTGAAAAGATGTTTGAGATAAACGCGAGATCGACAAGTTTGATGGGAGAAATAACTTCAGTCTTTGACAGATTAAGATCCAAGCGTTGCTAAAACAACATGGCATCTAGGGACCAATGTCAGTGAAGAAATCTGATTATGCTGATTTTGAAGCTCTAGAAGAGAAGGCGTTTTTAACAATTTTGTTGTGTCTAGAAGACAAGATCATCATCGAAGTGTCGGATGAGAAAACTACTGCTAGTTTGTGGTAGAAGTTGGAGAATTTATACATGACAAAATCTCTAATAAACAAACTAATTCTGAAGTAAAGATTCTTTTCCTTGCCTTTTCAGTTTGGAGGCAGCAAAGTGTAAGATTTCTTTTTTCTTATGTGCAAATTAAGAGAGGGCATATATTGTCAATTTTGTCATAATAGTGTAAATTTTCCATATTTGTCAGCTATGAAAAGAAGACCCTCGTGAGATTAGTACGAAAATAAGGTTGTATATATGTTTATATTGTTTGTGTGAGTAGAATTGCCAATATGATTTTTTTTCTCTTAGATTAGCCTTGAGATTGTGCCATAGCATTTCCAACGGCGTAGTAGGAACTAAGAATTTTAACTTGTAATTGTTCATTTTGGTTTATGATGTTAAAATATGTCAGATTTTGTTTTATATGGTTCAATATATAATAATGTCATGTATTAAATTTACAAAGAGAAATATCATTGAATCTCTTTTGATTAATTAAGAATGAGTGATTCTTAAATTATTGAATAAGTAAGATGAGGCTATCACATAAGACTTGCTTTCTTTTTGTGCGAAAATAGTTTAGTTTTTGTAATACTTTTTTTAACATTACTTTTGTGATAGTTTCAAAAAACTTATGATTAATCTTAATGGTAGTGTGAGACAAGATTGTTAGGAACTGCTTGCATGAGAGTATTCTTCAGATATTTCTCTTAAGTCTTGTCAATATATAAAATTGACATGCAATAATTTGCAGTATCGAAAAGATCACGTGGACATTAAGGATTTGATGTCAACGAATATTTGTGTAATGCAAAGCATCTTTTGTACAATTTTGGAGCATTTATTGTGCAATTTTTGAGCACTTTTTGTGCAATTTTTGAGCACTTTTTGTGCAACTTTTGAGTTTTTTTGTGCACCAACTCATTCACACCATTGCCGGAGCTGTTTTCAATACTTCATTTTGTCTTTGTCTTTGTCTTCGGACCCTCAGGTAGATACTACAATTCCCAAAAACACCAAAGACATATTCAAATATAAGCTAATACTCATAATGTTATATAATTACTAAAGTTTAAGTATTGAGTTGTGACTAAATTATTTTGATTTTGGCTATTGAGCTGTAGCCATACCACCAATGAGTACTGATATCAACTCAACAAGACCGAATAGAATTCATGTTAGCTTGTTGGTATTCGTTGAGACGCATGCTTAGCTTTATTGAGTCCATGCATTATTTTCTTTGATTACTTCAGATATATTAACAACGAAGTTGCATAATTTAAAGAAGATTCTCCTACATTTGAACATAATTTGTATTTTTATGAAATGTTTCTTTCATTTTTTCCTATGAAAAATCGAATTTTCACTAGACCTAACCACAAAGAAGAGAGATAGAAACAAAGAAGAAATACATAGAAGAAAAAATGAGTTCAATATGTTGATATTTAATTAGTTAAATAAAAATGGATACAAGAGTGTCTGAATGAAACAAAATGTAATGGGAGAATAAGAACCATATTACAAAGGAAGCTAGTTATGTGAGGCGGCTCTAAAAATAGATGTGGAGTATACTTCCGGTGAAGATCACAACATGAACAAGTCTTTCATCATGTCATACGAGCATAAGGTCATAGTGAAGAAGTTATCTATAAAGAAATAACAACTATCTGTATTTTAAGGAGTACGAACAAAGCTGGCCGATTCATTCTCACCATTTGATAGGGAACCCCGTGTAGTGTCATGTGATAGCTGAGGTGTTTTCATTAGGAGGATTCTTGAATGAGAAAAAACATAATTGTTCTTAATTAATATGTTTTAGTTATATTTCAAAATTTACTTGTATCTTTTTAGAGAAAATGATTGTGAACAATAATACACATATAGACAAAAATAATATATCAAACACTACACATGTTATATGAAACACATGACAACATCCATGAAAATACTACATGTTCTGTTACTAACACCATCAACATAATTTTGAAAACAATAAAAGTGTATTGGGCCTGATATTTTTCCATGATGCTTAACATATTTAATATGTATTAACATGTTATTTCATGTTCTTTGATGTAAAATATTACATTTTAAATGATTAATCTACATGCATTCATTTTTTTGGTAATTTGGACATGTATTACATTCAGTTTAAATTTTCATTGGTTGATGCCAAATTTCAAATCCAACACATTTTTCTGATATCAAATCATATTTATGGTATTAACAACATAACACATATTTTTTTCAAGTATGTTGTTATGTGATTCTAGTTTGTATGGTTTTCAATATATTATTTTTTCCAGATATGTGATTATGTGGTGGTGTATTTTTCTTGAAGTTGACAATCAATTTTGTATTTGTAATATTTTTATGTCATGTTATTATGTTTTAATGTAATTTGTATATTTAAATGAAAAACAATCTTTTTTTATAAATCTGGTCACACATTTACATTTATGTGTTTAATAAAGAGAAATAAGAAAAACTGAATAATGAGAAATAAAGATAACACTATTGGTTTACTTAAATGTTATCAAAATAAGAAAATTAGCTATACAAACTTTTGGATAATTTCATAATTAAAATAAAAGCAAAATAAATTCAACAATACTAGTACGTAGATATAGTACTACACATCTCTTTTTGGAATTCATTTTTTTATAAATTGGTGTGGATTATTTTTCGGTGGTTTCTTTCAACGTTGACATTTAGGCACAATTTAATTATCAAAGTGAGTATTATGAGAATGTGAAATGGTGTATCAGTTTACAAAAATGAAATTGTTTTGAATGGGGAATAAAGGTCCAAAAAGGTAACTTGCAAAACTTGTAATGTCATCAATTTTGGTAAGTGTAAAAACTAACAATGTTTCACACTGAATATTCGGGTTTGAGTTTGGATTTGATTTTGTTAGTTGGACATTATGTTTATTAAAATTATTTATAAATCTTAGTCATAGCTATATCTATGTTTGTTTGAACATAAGATGAAAATCCAAATTAAGAAGATAAGTCAACAGGTATGTGTAATTGTGGATTTGATCTTGGCTCTAGTTTGATGACGTTCTGGTACGCGGTTAAAAGTGCAACATCTTTACTGCTGCGCTTCTTCTTTTCTCTTCCATGGTCTTTAAAACCATTGTGACCATCCCCCTTCATGGTCTTTTAATTCACTTACTCTTGTTCTACATTTAGTTTGTTGATTTGTCCTCCCTCCCTTCTGTAAACTCTGTTTTATTTATTTCAATATGAAAGACAGTTAAAAAATCCAAATTTTGAAGAACATTATTATGTTTCATTTGGTCAAATATATACTATATTTTTATCAGGTCAGAAAATGAATAAAATGGATCAAATTTCCATAATGATAAAATTTATATATGAAAACACTTGATTAAGGCATATGAGCATTTTGTTTTTGAAGCTACAAAAGTGTCTTAAGCAAACTCATTCTTGGACAGCTACACAAAATCAAAAAGCAATTTCATCACTATTTTTCCTTTGTTTTTTCTCTTGAAAGTACTAATTTTTTTATTTGAGAGTACTATCTTAGTGGTAAAAGAAGAAAAAACATGCGATTGTATCATGAGTTTTAGAATGCTATGCAAACTATCACACTGCATAGTGTTTTTTAGAATTAATAAAAGATTGACCCACCTCTAAAAATCATTTTCTTTCCAAATTCTTATATCAATATTTTATACATTTGTTAAACATTTATGCATATTCTCACGATGATTCAATTTTTCATATTGTGAAAGTCATGTACCCAGAAGTTCGCATCATTAAGTTTCAATTGTTTATTCTCTCAATATAGAGCGCCAAAATCTAAATACTAAAACTCACTAAGAATTTGGTAATGTTTGTATTTGTAAATTATGGGAAAATAATTTATGGGCGAAAAATCCGTAGAACGCAACGATGTAATTAGGTTTAAGTTGACAAATGGTTTCTATGTTAGTTACAACACTTGTTTTACAAGACGGTGAAATGGCAGGTGGAGTTGGACAGTGAGAGAAGTTAGACAAAGTCAAAAAGAAATGTTTGTGCCTATTGTCAACACTTACGTCGCACCAATCTCACAAGCCTCTCCTATAAATACATGCATATGGTGAAGAGGCAAATCATCCCAAAGCAAAAGAGAGAGCAAGAAAAAAAAGAAAAAGAAGAAGTTCATGAGAGATTTTTTTTTTCAGTAAGAAATTAAGAGTAGTTTTTAGTGTATTTGAGATCATGTGTGATTTGAGAGCAGTAAAAATTTTCCAGGTTGATAATAAAAGATCTGTAGCAGGTCCAGAGACGTAGGCAAGGTTGGCCAAACTTCGTTAACAATTTTGTGTGTCTTCTTGCTCCCGCAAATTCTGATTTGCCGCAAAATTTGACCCGTGTTTCCTAACAACTAGTATCAAAGCTTGAGTTACGGTGATCAGTCAAAAAAATTTTATCGGGTTACTATTCACGTGAATAGTGAATTTTGTCGGTAAGATCGATTCGTCGACGGAGTTGTTCTAAACACGGGTTTCAAAAACGATGGGAGGCGAAGACGGTTCGGCACATAGTATCGGGAAATTTGACGGTACATACTATGCATTTTGGAGAATGCAAAATGAAGATTATTTGTACGGAAAGAAGCTCCATCAACCGTTGAGCAAGAGGCCTGAGAAGATGGATCAGGATGAGTGGGAGCTCCTTGACATACAAGTTCTGGGTGTTATAAGGTTAACACTGTCGAAAAACGTTGCTCACAACGTTGCAAATAAGAAGACCACATAAGGGCTCATGAAAGTTCTCTCGGATAGGTATGAGAAATCTTCGGCGAATAATAAGGTGTTTTTCATGAAGAAGCTCTTTCATTTGAAGATGGAAGAAGGTGGACTAGTTTCCGCACATGTTAACGAGTTTAACATAATTGTCAACTAACTGTCATCGGTTGAAATCGAATTTGAGGATGAAGTACGAGCAGTGATCCTGTTGGCATCTCTGCCAAATAGTTGGGAACCAATGAGGACAGCAGTTAATAATTCTGTTGGTATTCTAAAGCTTAAATTTAATGATGTTAAAGATCGTATCCTTGATGAGGAAGTTCGAAGGATAGATTCCGTAGAGACATCAACAAGCTCTGCTTTCAACGTGGAAAACAGAGGGAGAAACCTAGAAAGAAATAACTGGAGTAATGGCAGATCGAAGTCAAGGAATGAACGAGGCCAGTCCAAGTTCAGACAGCCTACTGAGTGCTGGAATTGTGAAAAGACAGGCCACATTAAAAGAAACTGTCGGGCACCACCGAAGAAGGAAGACAACAAAGGAGGCGGAGCCAATGCAGTGACACGTGAGATTGCTGATGCATTGGTAGTGTATGTTGATTCCCTGAGGAAAAGTGAAGCTCGTGATGTAGCTACACACAACCACCAAAGCGTCAATCTCCTATGTTGATAGCGGAGTCGATTCATGGGTTCTTGACTTAGGAGCGTCATTCTACACTACACCTCACCAAAACATTATGGAGAATTATGTTGCGGGAAATTACGGAAAGGTATATCTTTCTGATGGGTTACCTTTGGACATAGTTGGTATTGGAGATATCAACCTGAAGATGTCAGATGGACGTGTGTGGAAGATTACGAAGGTTAGACATGTACCCAAGTTGATGCAAAACTTGATCTCGATAGGTCAACTTGATGTTTCGGGGCATGATGTAAATTTTTGTGGTGGAGCCTGGAGAGTCAATAAAGGTTCCATGGTGAGGGCTAAAGATCATAAAAGAGGCACTCTTTATATGACTGCGAGTTATCAAGACACTGCTGCTGTTGTCGAGAATGCCAAACAAACCAGGGTACATGAGTGAGAAAGCGATGAAACTCATGGTGGAAAATGGTGCTCTTCTGGATCTGAAGACGGTGGATCATCAGATGCGTGAAAGCTGCATCCATGGAAAACAGAAACAAGTTAGTTTCTCTAAAGGAGGAAGAGAGCCAAAATTTGAGAAGTTAGAGCTGGTGCACACTGACGTGTGGGGACCCGCCCATGTTGCATCGTTGGGAGGTTTGTACTACTATGTGACCTTTATTGATGATTCCACAAGGAAGGTGTGGGTTTACTTCATGAAGAACAAGTCTGAAGTGTTCTCGGTTTTCAAAAGATGGAAGGCCAGGGTTGAGATTGAGACGAATCTCAAGTTGAATTGTCTAAGGTCTGATAATGGTGGTGAATATATCAGCGATAATTTCAAGAGATATTGCGCTGATGGTGGGATCAAGATGGAGAAGACTATTCCCAGAACGCCTCAACATAATGGAATAACTGAAAGGATGAACCGTACCTTGAATGAGCGTGCAAGGAGCATGAGATTGAACTTGTGGATGGCCTAAGACGTTTTCGGCAGATGCAATCAATACCGCAGCCTTCTTAATAAACAAAGGATCGTCTGTCTAGTTGGCATTTGAGATCCCTGAAGAAGTTTGGAGTGGGAAGAGAGTAAGCCTTTCTTATCTAAAGGTATTCAGTTTCTTAGCTTATGTTCACATTGACGACACTGCGAGAAGTAAACTTACTCCAAGTCTAAGAAGTTTTACTTGGTTACCGGTTTTGGGATGATGAAAATCGAAAGATCATCCGTAGCAAGAATGTTGTGTTCAACGAAGAAGCGTTGTACAAGGATAAGCTAAAAGAAGGCTCATAGAGGAAAGAGCCAAAAGTTGTTGACCTAGGAGATATCATTACACCGAAGTTGAACCGCAACAACAGAAGAAGAAATCTCTCAAGAAGAGAGTGGTGAGGTTGAAGAGAATGATGATTCTGAAGTGGTCTCATATACACCAGTAACAGAGTTACGATGGTCAAGTAGAATCATCAGAAAGCCTGTAAGATTTTCTCCATCGCTTAACTACATTGTGCTCACAGATAGAGGCGATCCTGAGTGTTATGAAGAGGCTATGCAAGTTAATGAGTCGATCAAGTGGGAGCTTTCAAAGAGCGACGAGATGGACTTCTTATTATCCAATCACACATGGGAGTTAGCAGACTTGCTTAAGAATAAAAAGGCGTTGGAAAACAAGTGGGTCTACCGAATAAAAGAAGAACCTGATGGGAGTAAGCGCTATAAGGCGAGGCTTGTTGTGAAGGGATTCCAAAAAAAGAAGGCATTGACTACACAGATATATTTTCTCATGTAGTCAAGATGGTGACCATTAGAGCGGTTCTTGGGCTGGTAGCACAAGAAGATTTGCATCTTCAGCAGATGGATGTAAAGACGACATTTTTTCATGGTGATTTGGATGAAGGAATTTATATGAAGCAACCTGAAGGCTTTGAAGTCAAAGGGAAAGAAAGTTTGTTTGCAAGCTTAAGAGGAGTTTGTACGGTTTGAATCAAGCTCCAAGACAGTGGTATAAAAGGTTTGACAGCTTTATTAAAGGCGTCGGTTTCTTAAGGTGTGAAGCTGACCACTGTTGTTATTTCAAGAGGCTTGAAGAGTCTTAATTGATATTTCTCCTATACGTGGATGACATACTGATAGTAGGAGCAGACTTGCATGAGATCAATAACTTGAAGACGAAACTCTCGCATGAGTTTGCGATGAAAGACCTTGGAGAAGCAAGACAGATTCTAGGGATGAGAATTAGTATAAGAAAGGACGGTCTTAAGCTATCCCAAGAGGAGTATGTTTTAAGAAAGTCCTCAAGAGGTTTAACAATGATGACGCGAAGCCAGTCAATACTCCCTTGGCAAGTCATTTTTGGTTATCTAGAGAACAATCTCCAAAGACGAAAGAGGAGATGGCATGTATGGATAAAGTTGCATAGGCTTCTGCTATATGCATCCTTATGTACGCAATGGTATGTACAAGTCCAGACATTGCACGTGCAGTGGGAGTTGTTAGCAGGTTTATGAGCAATCTAGGAAATGAACATTGGGAAGCCGTGAAGTAGATTCTCAGATATCTGAAAGGGAATCCAAGTATGTCGTTATGTTTCACGAAGTCTGAGATGGGATTGCAGGGATATGTTGATGCTGAAAATGGAGGTGACATTGACAGCACAAAGACCACAACCGAGTATGTCTACACTTTTGGCGGTACTGCAATTTGTTGGGTTTCAAATTTGCAGAAAATTGTATCTCTATCAAGTTGTGAAGCTGAGTATGTTGCGATAACGGAGGCAACAAAAGAGATGATATGGTTACAGTCTTTTCTACAAGAGTTAGATCATGACCAAGGGAAAAATGTTTTGTATTGTGATAATAAGAGTGCCATCGATTTGGCAAAGAATCCAGTTTACCATGTTCGAACGAAGCACATACATCGACGGTATCATTTCATCAGATCAGCGTTAGAAGAAGAAATGTTGGTGCTTGAGAAGATCCCTGGAAGTAAGAATCCGACAGACATGCTAACGAAGGTTGTACCGTGTGAGAAGCTGAGGTTGTGTGCAGCCTCAATTGGCTTGTTGGATTAACAAGCTGAAAATACCTGCTACATTGATCAAGGCGTGAAGACAGATTAAAATCAGTCTTCAAGTGGGAGATTGTTAGTTACAGCACGTGTTTTATAAGACGGTGAAATGGCCAGTGGAGTTGGACGGTGAGAGAAGTTAGACAAAGTAAAAAAGAAAAGTTTGTGCCTATTGTCAACACTTACGTCTCACCAATCTCACAAGCCTCTCCTATAAATACATGCATATGGTGAATAGGCAAATCATCCCAAAGCAAAAGAGAGAGCAAGAGAAAAAGAAAAAGAAGAAGTTCGTGAAAGAAAAAAGAAATCTTTTTCTATAAAAAATTAAGAGTGATTTTTTGAGTGTATTTGGGATTGAGTGTGAGTTGAGAACATTGTAAAAAATTCCCGGGTTGATAATAAAAGATCTGTACCAGGTCTGGAAACTTAGGCAAAGTTGGCCAAACTTTGTTAACAATTTTGTGTGTATCTTCTCGCTCCCGCAAATTTTGATTTCTCACAAAATTTGACTCTTATTTTCTAATATTCTATTTTGATAAGACTGTGTTTATGAGATCAGTCAATATAAACAAAGCTGAAACTAGCTAAGGAACAAGAGATAAAACAAGGTCAATGTGTTTGAGAGAGCTCGATGTCAACTTGATATATTTGGGTGTCAATGTCCTTTATCTCTCGTCTCCCTCTTCTTTTTCCTCTCCTCCTGTTATTCACAAAGTTGCGGATCTTTTGAGATTTCCTTGATTTGGTCGAGAACAAAATCTGAGGCTTATCATCAAGCTCAACGCCTAACTCTTGATCTCGACCCACTCACTTGTTTCCGAACCCAATTACTTGAGTGCAACTTCGATGCTAGATCAAAGTCCAACAATAATGTTGAGAAAAATAACGATACCATCAAACCAATCTTTATGTAATTGATTTGTTTTAGTCAAACTAATTGACTAGTATCCACAGAAAGAAGTTAGGGGTTTATTTGAGAGGAAGTTGACTCATTGAGCATACATTTTAGTATAAAAGGCTAGAACAATACAAATCTTTTTTTTATTACTGACATTTTTTAAATGCCCAGCGTGCCCTTCTATCATGTTGTGCGAAAAACGTATTTATAAAGAAAAAACGTATTTATAAGAATGTCATTATTTTTTCATGTCACATCAGCCAAAAACCGTCGCCACGTAGGAATTCGCTGACGTGAATTAATGAAGTCAGCAACAAAGCATTACAAACTACGTTACAAATGAATTATTCTTATGTTGTGGCTGATTTAATTAACCTGGCTGACTTCTGTGAAAAGGGCTGACTTACGTCTATAAGTCAGCCCCCTGTGAAGGCTGATTAACAGAAATCTGACTAAATTATGTGATCTCGGCTGACTTAGAAACACACGTTACGGCTGACTTACACATCGACTGGCTGGGTTTTTGAAAATACAGCTGGGATGTAGTTAAGAAACGGCTGAGTTATATTTTCGCATGATGATTCAATGATCATCGGCCGACTGTGTTACTAAACTTGGGTTGCCTGCCTATTCCCCCCCCCATAGATACACAGACCCTATCTATTCCTCCCCAAACTACTAAGCTCTTCACTTATCCACCCAAACTTAAACTTTCTCTTCATATGTCCCCTTAAACTTTTTTAATCCCCCTCTCTAATTAAATTCTCAAATCATGGTTAATGAAACAAAAATAGCGTTTAAAAAGTAGAGATTGCCCAATAAAAAAAATCCGACCCGACATTAAAAAAAACTTGACCCAAAATTTAAAATCAAATTCAGGACACAGAAACGAAGAGAGAAGGAGAGAGAGAGAGAGAGAGAGAGAGAGAGCAGAAGCAAACGAGAGAGAGAGAGCAGAAGCAAACGAGAGAGAGAGAGAAAGAGAACAGAGGAGAGGGAGATAGAGAGCAAGAGAACAGAGGAGAGGGAGATATAGAGCGAGAGAACAGAGGAGAGGGAGACGAAGAACAGAGGAGAGAGAGAGACAAAAAACAGAGACAGAAACGAGAGAGAGAGAACAGAGGAGAACGAGAGACAGAGAGAGAGAAAGAGAACAGAGAGAGAGCGAGAGAACAGAGGAGTGGGAGACGAAGAACAGAGGAGAGGAGAGAGAGAGCGAGAGAACAGAGGAGAGTGAGACGAAGAACAGAGGAGAGAGAGAGAGACAAAAAACAGAGACAGAAACGAGAGAGAGAGAGAACAGAGGAGAACGAGAGAGAGAGAGAGAACAGAGGAGAACTTTGAGGATATATCCTCTTGAAACCTATGATATGATATGGTATTATGGAAAGGGGTCTGGTAATTAAAATGATCAGCTTATGTGTTTAGACTCATGTAAGATGATGATATAAACGATGAGCTTTATGCAGTTTGGTATCTGATGTGTTTAATGTTATGTAAGCTATGAGCTTTATGTACCTGTTGTGATCATGTATGTGTGTGATATTAAAGACATTATGTATTTGTTCTTGTCATGCTGATGATGTTGCTGTGATTGTTTTGATCATTTGTGGCTTAAAGACATTATGTATCTGTATTTGTTCTTGTCATGCTGATGATGTTACTAAGGGTTCGTTAAAAAATGGAGTCTAGACTTCTGATTCCACACTTTAGTCTTTACTTATTTTAATAAATGTTTGATCAAAAATGGAGGCAGATCCTCCTGATACGTTTAGCTTCAGCCATTACTGTCTCTCTCTCCTCTGCGTTCTCTTCTCTCGTTTCTCTCTCTCTCTCTCTCCTCTGCGTTCTCTTCTCTTGTTTCTCTCTCTCTCTCTCTTTCTCTGTCATCTTCTTTGTTTCTGTCTCTCTCTCTTTCTCTGTCATCTTCTTTGTTTCTGACGTGAACCAAATACACAAACCCTAATTTAACTTTATCCCCAATTCAATTTTAATTTTAACAGAAAGTTGGGTCGTTTTTTTTAATTTTGGGTCGTTTTTTTTTTTAATTTTGGGTCGGGTGGGTTTTGTTTTAATGGGCAATCACTGTTTAAAAACGCACTTAATAAATCTATAATCCCGTTTACAAAACTGAATTACAAAGGGGGTTTTAAAAAGTTTAGGGGGAGATGTAAAGAAAAATATAAGTTTGGGTGGGTTTATGAAGAGCTAAATACTTTGGAGGGGAATAAGTAGTGTATGTATGTCTACAGGGGGTTTTAGGCAGGCAACCCACTAAACTTTCGCCTAACTTAAGAGAGCTTGTTATGGCTGAGTTACCTTTTATCAGCCGTAATAAGTTGGATTAACAGAAATTTCAGTCCTATTACGACTGACCTATTATCGAAAGATTAATTACTAGAATAATATTCACTTGACGACTGATTTTATGTGACGATATGGCTGACTTATTGTTTTCCCGCGTATTGATGACTGGTTATTAGGAAAAGATTAATTACTAAAATAGCATTCACATTGCGGTTGACATAAGTTCTGTGTTATGGCTGAGGTATGCTAGCTGAGTTATGTGTTCCTATGTTGGCTGACATAACGATTTACCATATCATCATCCATGTCATCAATTCTTAGTTGCCATGTCATAAGAAACATTACCACTTCCCGATTTTGAACTTCTTCATCTTTTTCAACTTCTTCATCTTCTTCATCATCTCATCTATCTTCTTCATCCTACTCTGAGAGATAATGGATCACGTAACTATTGTTTTTGGTAACTGGTTAATAAAAATAGATATGTATTCTTAGCAGACAGTAGAAGATGCAGAGTTCTTCATATAGATGAGCGAACAACACGGGACGATCTCGCAAAGTTGGTTCTCGATGATTACGAATTGAGTGAGTCGAGTCATGAGATTAAGATGAGCTATACGTTCTCGAATAAGACTCTGAAAACACTGGCGCACGATACAACACAGGTTTTTGTCTCCAATACTCGTTATTTACAAGGTTTTCTAAGCCTAAGGAAAATCGAACAGCTACATCTCTGTGTGGAGATTATGGAGAAAAGGGATGGCGACGTCAGTCAAAATGACGGTTCGAGAGAAAAGCGTCAAAGGTTATGCAGTTTTAGCTCAGAAGTTGAACTCTCAGAAGTTGAACGCTCAGAAGTGGAATCTAGATTCGAAGATTACATTGGGGGTGATGATGGTTTCAGTTTGGAGGACGAACATGATGAGAATGACTGCTCTAGTAAAGTGGAAGGAGAAAAACAGAACGTTGGCGGAGAAGATGAAGAAGTCGAACAAAACGAAGAAGATGATGAATTTGATAGCCGATTTGATATGTTCGACGACTCTAATGGTGCCTCATCTGAATATGATAACTTTAGTTCATTCACCGAGTCTCCAACACATACGTTACAACTGAGTTATGCATGCATTTCAGCTGATTTATGCATACGTTATGACTGAGTTATACATATGTTACGGATGACTTATACCATTTAGATTAAAACTTTAATCTAAAAAATCAAAAATTAGAGACAGATCTACTCCAGTAGTCTTCGTCTTCGATGGTGGTCGGTTACAAACCATGATTATAAGTCAGCTGTAACGTTCCTATAAGTCAGCCGTCAAGTGTAATTTGTTTCGCAACTTCTCATATTTTGGGCGGGAAAAATGATTTTTTCCCGCCCAAAATACAAAATGTCGCGAAATAAATAACACTTGACGGCTGACTTATAGGAATGTTACGGCTGACTAATAAGTCATGGTTTATGGTTTTTATTATAATCAAAAACTGAGTTGTGGTTACAATACGACTTTGTTATAGCCATGTCAACCAAAAAAATCTTATAACATGCTTAAGATTCATCATCCAAACTTAAATAGAATTTAGAAACCGAAAGAGAAACTAAAAAGAAAAGTCTATATATTAGGAATCAGGAGACATATCACTCTTATAAACAACACATGTCTAAAAAATCAAAAATCTAAGACAGATCTACTCCAGTAGTCTTCGTCTTCGATGGTGGTCGGTTACAAACCATGATTATAAGTCAGCCGTAACGTTCCTATAAGTCAGCCGTCAAGTGTAATTTGTTTCACAACGTCTCATATTTTGTTCCCACCCAAAATACGAAACTTCGCAAAACAAATAACACTTGACGGCTGACTTATAGGAACGTTATGGCTGACTTATAAGTCATGCTTTAGGGTTTTTGCTATAATCAAAGGCTGAGTTGTGGTTACAATACGACTTTGTTATAACCATGTTGACCAAAAAAGCTTATAACAGGCTCAAGATTCATCATCCAAACTTATATAGAATTTAGGAACCGAAAGAGAAATTAAAAAGACGAGTCTATATATTAGGAATCAAGAGACATATCAGTCTCATAAACCATACAGATCTAAAAAATCAAAAATCTGAGACATATCTACTGCAATCATCTTTGTCTTCGATGGTGGTCGGTTAGAGAAGAAGCTTTGTCTCCTCCAGTGTCTTGTATGGAGATCCGACATCCTACTGCTCCCTCCCTCATCGGATTCGTCGTCTTTGCAGAAGAAGAAATTTCAAAGAGAGAGAGAGATGAAGAGGCTAAGTCCTATCAATATGAAGAAAATGAGAGAATAATTTTTGGCCTTTAGATTTTATTTAATCAATGACCATTAATTGTGATCCTTGAAAAAAAAAAATTAACTAATGAGAAAGAAGGTTAAGGATAGACAAAAAGATAATTTTGAACCCTTAGTTTAAAATCAATCAATGGTTATGAAAAAAACAATATAAATTGTAATTTTAATTTTTTAAAATTTGATTTTAAAATAACTTAAATTTTAAAAATATAGTTACGGATTAAAATGAAGATTTAAAATGGAACATTTAAGGATTAGAGATTAAATTTTCAAAATGATCAAAATTTAAATTTAACTCTAAACTATAATCATAAACTCTAAACCTAAACCTTAAACTTTAAAAAAAAAATTTAAATAATAAAAAATATCAGATTTAATGTTCAAAAGATAAAATTTGTAATTTTTATAACTTTATAGTTCTATAATTTAGGATTTGAGGTTTAGATTTAAAAAATGATTAAAGTTAGAGTCTTGTGAGTAAGAATTGTATAAGTAATTGTAAAAGAACATATATCTCAAGATCAAGTTAAAGTCTCAACTTGAAAATTCAAGAAACTATACACATTTTACTTGATTTTTCACTTGATATTGATAAGAGGATCTTCAATATAACTATTTAAAGTACTTGAATTCAAATTTTTAATTTTAGGGTATGTTTGAGGTATGACTAAGTTATATAAACGACATGACTAAGTTATCAAAACGACACTGCTGAGTTATATAAACATTTCTGATTTTATGATATGTTTGAGGTATAGCTGAGTTATTTAAACGACATGGCTGAGATATATAAACGACACAGCTAAGTTGTATAAACATAGCATAAGTCAAATATAAAATACATGGTTGAGGTATGTTTTCCACAGAGAAACAAGAAAATACAGGTTTGATGCACCATTCCGGTGATAACTCCTCCATGTCTCCAAGCTTCACTAAACTCCTTTGCCTCGTCTTTGCCAAATCCATCATTTTTTATGTCTCCTCTATTATCTTCTTGTTCAAGCTTCTCTTTCACTCAGATCTGGAAAAAAAGATTATCGAAATATGAGTATCAAATCACAAACAAACTTAAATGAATACACCCCACAATTGTCAATTTGGGTGTTTTTAAAATATATTTGCTTTTTCTCCTCAGAATGCACATTTCTTATACCTAGGTTTTTGGAGATTCGCAGGAAGTTACTCAGCCACAACTGCATATATAACTCAGTCGTAAAAGAAAAGTAACTCAGCCACAACATAAATAAAATTCAGCCACAAACTCGAAAAACTCAGCATAGAAGATGATTTTGGGCGATTGCAGCAAAGAAGACTTCGTAGAAACGCTTGCGGAGAAGACGATTTCGGCGAAGAGGATATCGGTATAGACAGTTCGAGAATTTCAGATGATAAACAACAATATCAACTCAAAAGATTAGGGTTTAAGCGACGAATGAAGAAAATTGTGGTTTTTTCTCGCTTTGTTTTTAATTTATGAGTGTCTCTGTGAATGTAAAAAAATAGGTGACATGGAATACGTATAATGTGAGGTGGAATACGGTTTAAAGTGACGTGGAATACGGTTTAAAGTGACGTGGAATACGGTTTGCTGACATGACTTTCTTAATTAAAAAAAAAAACTAAAGAATAATGTTTATTGTAATTTACTAGGGCAAAAAAATATTCTAATAATTTTCAAAAAATGTATGTTACTCTAGTAATATTTCAACTTTTATGTAGTCATTTTCTCTCATTTGAGTTAATAAAGTTTCAAGAACATACATCGTTTCCATAAAAACAAGTAAATCTGTTTAGTTTTTGTGTATAAATTATAAAATGTAATATAAATTTTCCCTCTTACTAATCAGATTTGAAATGAGGTGATAAATTTATTAACAAGAGCATAACAATATTTACAAACCCAAGAAAAAAGCAGAAAAGAAGATGATCAAATAGCCACAAAGTCAAAGTTAAAATAAATGTTTAAAAGAATACAGGTTTTGGATGTTGCTAAGTAAACAATGGCGGGGAAATAAACGGCTTGAAACTACCACAAGGTAAACGGCAGTGCATGAAATTATACATGAACGGCCAGTTCTGGGCAGAGGATTGTTTTGTAGATGAAGAAGATGATGAACTTGCATCGAGTCACTGTTGTGAAGCATCAACTGTAGAGAGTTTTGCGTAATCGATTGCAGAGTCACCTGAGATTTAAAATGAAGTTAAGGCATGAGAATGTAGTCCAGATAACATTATTTTCTGTTGCAACGGAGAAGAGGCTTATACTTAGGGTGGAGTCAGTTGATGAACGTGGTGGCGAAAGGCTTCCTTTGATATCTGCATTCATTCACATTTTTCAAGAAACTCTGAGAATCGTAGCTCTGACAATGCAGAAGAGAAATGGTGCACAAAGAAGAAGAGGTGCACCTAAAGAACGGCGAGAACGGACAGCGTCAAAGTTTCTGTATGTATATCCCACGAAGTTGATGTTTTGAGGGGTTATGCTCACCTACAAGCCAAAATACAAAGGTCAGATAGATAGATAGATTGATAAGTAGAGAGCAAGAGACTAAGGAAATGCAATTTTCCTTAGAACTGTGGCACCTTCCATGATGGTCCAGATCCTGTTCTTGTTGGTTTAGGACAGTCCACCTAATGAAGAACCAGAGTGATGCAGAGAATAAGAACTTTATAATTCTTGAGATGTTGGTGGGTTTTTTTATTACCTCATCAAACTTCATAAAATTCTGGGTGTCAAGTTCTCCAGTGACAACTGGCTTGAAAGCTGCATCCATCTCGTATAGCTTTTCCCATTCCACATCTTTGAACCAAGGATGCGCCTAGATGATGTGTCTTTGTTTTGTCAATAAGAATTGTATTGTAACAGACAAGAGGAGAGTAAACAGAGTTTGTTATTATAGTTACATACTTTGATTTGCTGGGCTCCAGCTCCATGAGAACCAAGCCTATGTTCAGAATCACAAAGCAAGCTACAAATGAGATCTCGTGCCTCAGGTGTCAACCTCGCATCCTCAGGGAATACCAAATGAGTTCTCCATCCCACAATCTAAAATCCATCATGCAAAACATTGGGATAATGCAAAAGAATGTCGATAACAGAGCAAACCAAAACATGTTTGGAAGTATTGAACACTTCTTCTATCTATAACTAATTCAGCATCAATAGTAGCCTTTTTGAGAAAGAAAAGTTACAAATGAGATAAAGAAAAAAGAAAGTGAAACAACTGTAGTTAGTAGCAAAGAAACCTTTCTACATGTTGTTACGGGGTCATCAGAGTAAAATGGGGGATAACCAACGAGCATCTCATACATAATGGCTCCCAAAGACCACCTGCAGTTAAATGAATGTGTATGAGTCCATGAACTGAACTAGAAACGTGACGATCAACTGGTAGATCCTCCTTAACAAGTGGATCATGAAACAACAGTTCTATGGAAAATACTATTAAAAATCTTTTGGGTGACCCACCAGTCACATTCTACACCGTATCCCTTCTTCAGCAACACTTCAGGGGCAATATAATCAGGGGTACCAACAGTTGAATATGCCTGTTTCCAAATAAGATCCAAAGGAGCAGTTTAAAGCACACCCCACATGTTATAAAAGAGACTATCATTATAAAAATAGAGCATTTTTTCTATACCAGTTTTCTTCTGTGTATCTGCCAATGTTGGAGCTGTTCCAATGGGCTTTTCCAACGCCTTCCACGGCGTCCTATCGAGCAGTGCTCATCACATTCGATTGATTCATTCGTATTCTCATCATTCAAAGGTTCATTTACTTTCATAGCCGATATATGTCTACAGTCTAGAGGCTTGCAAAGACCAAAATCTGACAGCTTCATATGACCATTCTTGTCCAACAGAAGATTGTCTGGTTTTATATCCCTACAAAATATATCTACCTTCAATATGTATCATCTTATGAGACCCGGGGGGAAAAAAAGCTATACCAACCTGTGAACATAATTATGTTCATGTATTGACTCTATAGCCAAAACACTTTGTGCGATATAAAACCGAGCCACAGTCTCAGTCAAAGTCTCTTCCCTCATAAGCAAAGTCATCACATCACCACCGGACAAGTACTCCATGATGAGGTACAAGTATTCTGGATCTTGAAACGAATAATACAGCTTCACAATACAGTCACTAGCAACTTCTGCTAGCAAGTTCCTCTCAGATCTAACATGCTCAACCTATTTAGAAAAATCAACCAAAAGGTATCTTATTAGACTTTGTATGAACAAAGAGTAAAAATGAGATCATTGTAAGACTCACTTGCCCCTACTAAGCATTTCAGACTTCTTCAGCTTCTTCATGGCATAAATGTTTCCTGTCTTTTTCTCACGGCATAGCCTTACCTAACAAAGATACCACATTTACAAAACAATCAAAGTGCATGCATCTTTTTCTTTTTTTTTGAATACCAGCAGATTCCGGTCCGAAACCCGTAATCCCTCCTGCCCCGAAACCACATCATCTAATATTAGTTTCGTCCCAGACAAAACAAAAAAGACTAACCTCACCGAAGGCCCCTCTACCAATAATACTGAGAAGATCGAAATCATCAACGCAAAGCCTGTTCCTCATCAGTCTAGTATACTCTGTCTCTTTCCTCTGAAGATCCTCAAGCAACTCGAGCTGTTCTTTCTCTGATACATCTAAAGATGCTATCTTTTGTTCTAGCACCAATCTCCTAAAAACTCAAATGAAAGAAAAAAATAATTCAGATTGACAACTCATTATTTTACAAAAAGAAAAAAAAAAACAACTATAGCTCCTAAACAGATGGTGTGCAGAACAAGTTAACCACCTTTCTTTACGTTGTTGGATGTGTCTCATGCGTTTGTTGTAATGGTCCTCGATATACTTCTTTGCTGCAGCAACTTTCTCCAACGTAGAATTTGAAACCAACCCTTCATCCTCCACAACCTCCGTCGTAGGAGATGACGTCATCTTCTCCACCACATCCTCCTCGTGATCGGTTTCACAATTCTCCATCTTGTGTCTCTCTCAAGAACCAAAAAAAAAAACTATTCGTTCCTCTCTAAATGCAGAGAAACTTTCGCATCAATTGTGAGTGGGAGAAGGAAAGCAAAGCAAAGTCTCTTTTGCATCCATCAATTACAATGTACGTACAAGAAATCAGTAATTACCTTTCAATTTTTGGTTTTCTATTTTTGCTATATTAGAGAAAAAGTAAGATAATCTTTTTTAAAAAAAAACTTCAACAAACCACAACCTTACACGTGTATCATTAATCTTAAATGATGAAATGTAATTTTTGACAAACTTTATTCACTGGATTATGTTCCTAATTTTCTTAGATTTTAAACCATTAACTAGAAAATTTTCTTAAAATACCTTTAAAGTTAATAATTATAAAAGGTTAGATATATTTCAAAAAAAAATACCTTAATAGTTTGCATAGTTATTAGTTATTAGATCTTTAGTTTTGATTTGGGTGGTTTTTGTTTTCTTGAGTAGTTCAATTTTATAGTAACCTGATATGTCATATGTTACTGGAGGCTTACACCCGCGCACATTCGTGTGCGACATATTTTTCGTTTATAAATGTATATATTTGCATATTAACGCGTAACATTCTAATACATATATATTGTGATTTACATTTTTAGTACTTACTATGGGGTAACCACTCTCATGCACTGCTATGTAGGTAGGATTTTTATTCAGATTATTATCACTAGAGTTTGTTATACTTTAGGACTTTCGTTTTCCAAAACTAACTTAATGTATATGATGCTTGATTAAGCATGTTTATACATACTAATATATTTTCGCACAGACGACATTCATATCTCTGAATAATCAAATAGATTGTTTAAAATATATTTGCATCAATAAATAGTAAAATTTATTTGTTACAACTATAGAAACCAAATATCCTTATTTAGGATATTTATATTTCGCATGTGTGTATAAGAAAAACTAACTTTACATCTAGCATCCTAGTATATTGTGAGATCTTATAATAAATATATTTTTCTGTTTAATAAGTTTTCCCAAGATTACATGACTTTGAATTTTTTTTGTTACTAAATTACTGCATTAATTTATAAAAAAATACTGGAATTTTTTCCTAATATTTTTTATATAATTTTCCAATAGATTGTGTTATAATTAAAAAAGTCATTAAATTTTAGTTGGAATATCTTTGAATATTAATTTTTCTGATATCCTATTTTATTTCCACAAAAAGATACCATATTTTGTAAATAACATGTGAACTTAAAGTTAGTTAGATACTATTTATATTTTGGATATAGTCATTTATCAATGATATATTATTGTATGTTTAAAATTAATAAAAATATTATATATTTTCCAGATAAAAGTTAACATATGCTAAAAAAATTTGTATAAAAATATTCATAGTATATGAATTTTAACAATTATTTAAACTAAATGATAGTTTATTTATTTACTTAACTGAAAGCAATTTAAATTACCAATTTATTATAAATTTATTTTATTTAATACATAAGTACTTCTATTTTAATATAAATAAATTATTTATCATGAAATTTATAAAAATAGCATAGATTTTTATTATTTTTATAAGAAAACTTTAATTAATATTAATGTATAATAATATTATATTACTAATTATGAAATTACTCATTGCATTATTCTATTTAAAATATTTAAAAAATTAGTTAAGATTGTTTAGATATTTTTTAAAAGATTTTTAATACGTAAAAAAAAAATTAAATCTATTTTTCTCAACAAATTTTGTTAAAATATGATTAATAATGTAAATATTCAAATTAATCAGATGGTTCAACTAAGACTGCCTACAATAAGAAAATTAGGACTCTAAATTAATAATTAGATTTTAAGGATACTCTCGAAAAGCCCTTTGCCGATAAAGACAAAAATCCCTATTTTTCTTGTTGACATGTCCTCTTCAAGAACAAAACTTGAGTTCACCCCTATGGTGAACTCTCTAATTCAACCTCAACTCTTAACACCAATCATTATGCCATGTAAGATTAGTAGAAAAAGGAAATAACCAAAAAAGAGGAACAAAACTTAGGTTCACCCTCTAAGGTGAACCTTAAATTTCCTCACATATAATAACCAATAAATGACACATAGATTAATGAATAAAAATTATTAAATATGTTCAGAAAAATTAAAATAGCTTTAAAAAGCAATATTAAAAAAAGAATTAAAATCAAAACACACATCCTAAATCAAAACCCTAAATCTTAAACCAAACCCTAAACACTAATTTAACCCTATACCCTAAACCCAAAACCTAAACCCTAAATCATAAACTCACTTTAGACCCTTACCTGAACCTTAAATCCTAAAACTTTGAACCCAAAATCTAAACCCTAAATCCTAAACCTCAAACCCAAACTTCCAAATCCTA
>CAJHQP010003082.1:0-73177 GCA_905132765.1 Moricandia arvensis
CTCTAGAGAAACAAATACAACAAAGGTTTCAAACCTCTTTGACCATCATCTATGCCAGTTCACGATGCAACTATACATTAAAAAAATAGTGTCATATTTTTGAAATTTTCTCAAAATTTGTAGGTTAACCCCTACGAAAATAATGAGTTTTTCGGTAAATTCATTTTATACTAAATTTAATCCTCTTTAGTGTTGCTTAAATTTTTCTAACCATTTTCTAAATTTATATTAATGTATGCAAAATTTTTTTTCATTGTTTCTATTTTCTAACATTTAATTTTTATAAAACTTCATATACAACCTTCATAAATAGACTAACTACTATGAAATATACATTCTCAATAGAACCAAAGACAACAAAGGTTCCAAAACTCTTTGACCATCATCATATATCAGTAAACGATTCAACTATGCATTAAAACAAAATTATCATTTTTTGAATTTTTCTAAAAAACTGTGGGTAACCCCTACGGAAATATTGAGTTTTTCTTTAAATGTTTAATACACTGAAGTTTATTCTCTTTATAATTGTTTAATATTTCTAACTCCTTTCTATATGTATACTAATGTATGAAAGATATTTTTCATGGTACATGTACATCGTTTTTAATGTTTTAACAATTAAATTAAATAAAAATTCATACACTATCTAAATCAACACACTAACCACTGTGAAATATCTATTCTCTAGAGAAACAGATACAACAAAGGTTTCAAACCTCTTTGACCATCATCCTATGTCAGTTAACAATGCAACTATGCATTAAAAAAATATTGTCGTATTTTGAAATTTTCTCGAAATTTGTAAGTTTACCCCTATGAAAAATAATGAGTTTATAAATTCTCTTTATACTAAATTTAATCTTCTTTAGTGTTGCTTAAAATTTCATAACCATATTCTAAATTTATATTAATGAATGCAAGAATTTTTTCATTGTATTCTATTTTTTTAACATTTAATAGTACTTCATATACAACCTGAATAAATAGACTAACCACTATGAAATATACATTCTCAATAGAACCGGAGACAACAAATGTTCCAAAACTCTTTGACCATCATCCTATATAAATAAAAGATTCAACTTGCATTAAAACAAAAGTATCATATATTTTAGATTTTTCTAAAAAAATGTGGGTTAACCCAAACGAAAATATTGAGTTTTTTTGTAAATGTTTAATACACCGAAATTTATTATCTTTATAATTATTTAATATTTCTAACTCCTTTCTATATGTATATTAATATATGCAAGACTTTTTCATGGTACATGGACATCGTCTCTAATGTTTTAACAATTAAATTAAATAAAAATTCATATACTATCTAAATCATCAGACTAACCACTATGAAATATCTATTCTCTAGAGAAACAAATACAACAAAGGTTTCAAACCTCTTTGGCCATCATCCTATGTTAGTTTACGACGCAATTATGCATTAAAAAAATATTATCATATTTTTTGAAAATTTCTCAAAGTTTGTAGGTTAACCCCTACGAAAAATAATGAATTTTTCGGTAAATTCTCTTTATACTTAATTTTATCCTCTTTAGTTTTCCTTAAAATTTTCTAACCGCATTCTAAATTTTTATTAATGTATGCAAAAAGTTTTTCTTTGTATTCTATTTTTAACATTTAATTTAATAAAACTTCATAGACAACCTTAATAAATAGAATAACCACTATAAAATATACATTCTCAATAGAACCGGAGACAACAAAGGTTCCAAAACTCTCTGACCATCATCATATATCAGTAAACGATTCAACTATGCATTAAACCAAAATTATCATTTTTTAAAATTTTCTAAAAACTGTAGGTTAACCCCCTACGGAAATATTGAGTTTTCAGTAAATGTTTAATACATCAAAGTTTATTCTCTTTATAATTGTTTAATATTCTTAAATCCTTTCTATATGTATATTAATGTATGCAAGACTTTTTTCATGGTACATGGAAATCGTCTCTAATGTTTTAACAATTAAATTAAATAGAAATTCATATACTATCTAAATGAGCAGACTAACCATTATGATATATCTATTCTCTAGAGAAACATATACAACAAAGGTTTCAAACTTCTTTGACCACGATGCAACTATGCTTAAAAAATATTTTCATATTTTTTTAAAGTTTCTCAAAATTTGTAGGTTAACTCCTACGAAAAATAATGAGTTTTTTGGTAAATTATCTTTATCCTAAATTTAATCCTCTTTAGTGTTGCTTAAAATTTTCTAACCATATTCTAAATTCATATTAATGTATGCAAAACTTTTTTCATTGTATTCTATTTTTTTAACATTTAATAAAACTTCATATACAACCTAAATAAATTGACTAACCACTATGAAATATACATTTTTAATAGAATCGGAGACAACAAAGGTTCCAAAACTATCATATTTTTAAATTTTTCTAAAAAACTATGGGTTAACCCCTACTGAAATATTGAGTTTTTCTGTAAATGTTTAATACACTAAAGTTTATTCTCTTTACAATTGTTTAATATTTCTAACTCCTTTCTATATGTATATTAATGTATGCAAGACTTTTTTCATGGTACATGGAAATCGTCTCTAATGTTTTAACAATTAAATTAAATAGAAATTCATATACTATCTAAATGAGCAGACTAACCATTATGATATATCTATTCTCTAGAGAAACATATACAACAAAGGTTTCAAACTTCTTTGACCACGATGCAACTATGCTTAAAAAATATTTTCATATTTTTTTAAAGTTTCTCAAAATTTGTAGGTTAACTCCTACGAAAAATAATGAGTTTTTTGGTAAATTATCTTTATCCTAAATTTAATCCTCTTTAGTGTTGCTTAAAATTTTCTAACCATATTCTAAATTCATATTAATGTATGCAAAACTTTTTTCATTGTATTCTATTTTTTTAACATTTAATAAAACTTCATATACAACCTAAATAAATTGACTAACCACTATGAAATATACATTTTTAATAGAATCGGAGACAACAAAGGTTCCAAAACTCTTTGACCATCATCCTATATCAGTAAAAGATTCAACTATGCATTAAAACAAAAGTATCGTATTTTTAAATTTTTCTAAAAAACTATGGGTTAACCCCTACTGAAATATTGAGTTTTTCTGTAAATGTTTAATACACTAAAGTTTATTCTCTTTACAATTGTTTAATATTTCTAACTCCTTTCTATATGTATATTAATGTATGCAAGACTTTTTTCATGGTACATGGACATCGTTTCTAATGTTTTAGCAATTGAATTAAATAAAAATTCATATACTATCTAAATCGGCAGACTAACCACTACGAAATATCTATTCTCTAGAGAAACAGATACAACAAAAGTTTCAGACCTCTTTGACCATCAATCCTATGTCAGTTCATGATGCAACTATGCATTAAAAATATTGTCATATTTTTTGAAATTTTCTCAAAATTTGTAGGTTAACCCCTACGAAAAATAATGAATTTTTTGATAAATTCTCTTTATACCAAATTTAATCCTCTTTAATTTTGCTTAAAATTTTCTAACCATATTCTAAATTTATATTAATGTATGCAAACCTTTTTTCATTGTATTCTATTTTTTAACATTTAAGTTTTATAAAACTTCACATACAACCTTAATAAGACTAACCACTATGAAATATACATTCTCTAGAGAACCGGAGACAACAATGGTTCCAAAACTCTTTGACCATCATTCTATATCAGTAAACGATTTAACTATGCATTAAAACAAAATTATCATTTTTTGAATTTTCTAAAAAACTGTGGGTTAACCCCTATGGAAATATTGAGTTTTTCTGTAAATGTTTAATACACTGAAGTTTATTCTCTTTATAATTGTTTAATATTCCTAACTCCTTTCTATATGTATATTAATGTATGCAAGACTTTTTTCATGGTACATGAAAATCGTCTCTATAGTTTTAACAATTAAATTAAATAGAAATTCATATACTATCTAAATCAGCAGACTAACCACTATGAAATATCTATTCTCTAGAGAAACATATACAACAAAGGTTTCAAACCTCTTTGACCATCATCCTATGTCAGTTCACGATGCAACTACGCATAAAAAATATTTTCATATTTTTTTGAAATTTTCTCAAAATTTCTAAGTTAAACCCTACGAAAAATAATTAGTTTTTCGATAAATTATCTTTATACTAAATTTATATTAATGTATGCAAAACTTTTTTCATTGTATTCTATTTTTTAAAATTTAATTAAACTTCATATATAACCAAAATAAATAGATTAACCACTATGAAATATACATTCTCAATAGAACCGGAGACAACAAAGGTTCCAAAACTCTTTGACCATCATCCTATATCAGTAAACGATTCAAATATGCATTAAAAAAAGTATCATATTTTTAAATTTTTCTAAAAAACTGTGGATTAACTCCTACGGAAATATTGAGTTTTTCTGTAAATGTTTAATACACTGAAGTTTATTTTCTTTATAATTGTTTAATATTTCTAACTCTTTTCTATATGTATATTAATGTATGCAAGACTTTTTTCATGGTACATCGACATCGTCTCTAATGTTTTAACAATTAAATTAAATAAAAATTCATATACTATCTAAATCAGCAGACTAACCACTACGAAATATCTATTCTCTAGAGAAACATATACAAAAAAGGTTTCAAACCTCTTTGACCATCAATCCTATGTCAGTTCACGATGCAACTATGTATAAAAAAATTGTCATATTTTTTGAAAGTTTCTCAAAATTTATAGGTTAACCCCTACGAAAATAATGATTTTTCGGTAAATTCTCTTTATACTAAATTTAATCATATTTAGTGTTGCTTAAAATTTTTTAACCATATTCTAAATTTATATTAATGTATGCAAACTTTTTTCATTGTATACTATTTTTTAACATTTAAGTTTTATAAAACTTCATATACAACCTTGACAAATAGACTAACCACTATGAAATATACATTCTCTAGAAAACCGAAGACAACAATGATTCCAAAACTCTTTGACCATCATCCTATATCAGTAAACGATTCAACTATGCATTAAAACAAAATTATAATTTTTTAATTTTCTAAAAAACTGTGGGTTTAACCCCTACGGAAATATTGAGTTTTCCTGTAAATGTTTAATATTTCTAATTCCTTTCTATATGTACATTAATGTATGCAAGACTTTTTCATGGTACATGTACATTGTTTCTAATGTTTTAACAATTAAATTAATTAAAAATTCATATACTATCCAAATCAGCACACTAACCACTATGAAATATCTATTCTCTAGAGAAACAGATACAACAAAGGTTTCAAACCTCTTTGACCATCATCTTATGTCAGTTCACGATGCAACTATAGATTTAAAAAATATTGTCATATTTTAAAAACATTTCTCAAAATTTGTAGGTTAACCCCTACGAAAATAATGTTTTTCTGTAAATTCTCTTTTTACTAAATTTAATCCTCTTTAGTTCTGCTTAAATTTTTCTAACCATATTCTAAATTTATATTAATGTATGCAAAAAAAATTTCATTGTATTCTATTTTTAATACTTAATAAAACTTTATATACAACCTAAATAAATAGACTAACCACTATGAAATATACATTCTCAATAGAATCAGCGACAAAAAAGGTTTCAAAACTCTTTGACCATCATCCTATATCAGTAAACGATTCAACTACGCATTAAAACAAAAGTATCATATTTTTTAAATTTTTCTAAAAACTACGAAAATATTGAGTTTTTATGTTAATGTTTAATAAACTGAATTCTATTCTCTTTATAATTGTTTAATATTTCTAAATACTTTCTATATGTATATTAATATATGAAAGACTTTTTTCATTGTACATTGACATTGTCTCTACAGTTTTAACAATTAAATTAAATAAAAATTCATATACTATCTAAATCAGCAGACTAAGCACTATGAAATATCTATTCTCTAGAGAAATAGATACAACAAAGGTTTCAAACCTCTTTGACGATCATCCTATGTTAGTTCACGATGCAATTATGCATTAAAAATCCATAAGACACCAAACCGTCTATATATCAAGTTACTCATTATGCTCACCTACAAGGAGAAAAAAGAAGAGTGAGTAACCAAAAATCACTCAGTGAAGTACGAGATGCTAGACACGTAAACCACTAAATGAGTAAATAAAACTCCCATTATGGAGTTCAGCTCTAACATGAAACAAATAATACCTATTGTAGCTCACCAAATAACCAATGTGTTTAATGCGTAATCATATAATCAATGTATTGAAAATACATATACTCTCTGCATCTCGCATTTCTTCGTAATGATATATGTATATCTCTAAGCGTCACTAGTACAATAGTCCATCTTTGTACCCGCAATCACATCTAAGGCAACTAATACAAATATCTTTGTACCCCTTCAATCTGCTCGTCATTGACTACTACAAAAGTCTTTCTACCTACGAAATAGGTGGCTAACACAAACATCTTTGGGGTTTAGTTTCTTGGGTCTAGAGTTTGAGTTCAGGATCGGTTTATAGTCTAGGTTTTAAGTTTAGGGTCTAAAATTTAGGTTTAAGGTCTAGGATTTAGGATATAGTGTTTAAGGTCAAAGCTTTGGGTTTAGGGTCTAGGTTTTGGGATTAGGGTCTAGGATTTGGGTTTAGGGTATAGGGTTTGAGATTAGGGGTTAGGGTCTAAGGTTTGGATTTTGGGTCTAGGGTTTAGGATTTAGGGCTTAGGGTCTAAGGTTTGAGTTTAGGGTCTAGATTTGGATTTGGGTTTTAGGGTTTGGATTTGGGGTCTAGGATTAAAGGTTTAAGATTTAGGGATTGAGAATAGGGTTTAAGGTTTGGGTTTAGGGTCTAGGGTTAGGGTTTGGGAATAGGGTCTAGGGTCTAGGGTTTAGGGTCTAGTTTCAAAATTTGGTTTTAGGGTTTAGGGTCTGGATTTGGGGTCTAGGGTTAAAGGTTTAGGGTCTAGGGTTTAGTGTTTGGAGTTGGGGTCTAGGGTTTAGGATTTGGATTTGTGGTCTAGGGTTTAGGGTTTGGGATTAGGGTTTAGGGTTTAGGGTTTGGGTTTAGGGTTACGGTTTGGGAATAAGCTCTAGGGTCTAGGGTTTAGGGTATTAGGTTTTAGGGTCTAAGGTTTAGGGTATATGGTTTAAGATCTTGGTTTGGATTTGGGCTTTAAGGTTTAGGGTTTGGATTTGGGGTCTAGGGTTAAAATTTTAGGTTTTAGGGTTTGGATTTGGGGTCTAGGGTTAAAATTTTAGGGTTTAGGGTTTGGATTTGGGGTCTAGAGTTTAGGATTTGGATTTGAGGTCTAGGGTTTAGGGTTTGTATTTAGGGTCTAGGGTTAGGGTTTAGTCTAAGGTTATGGTCTAGGGTTTAGGGTCTAGGGTTAAGGTTTGGGAATAAGGTCTAGGGTCTAGGGTCTAGGGTTTAGGTTATTGGGTTTGAGATTAGGTTTTAGGGTCTAAGGTTTAGAGTTTAGGGTTTAAGATCTAGGTTTGGGTTTGGGTTTTAGGGTTTAGGGTTTGGATTTGGGGTCTATGGTTAAAAGTTTAGGGTTTAGGGTTTGGATTTAGGGTCTAGAGTTTAGGATTTGAATTTGTGGTCTAGGGTTTAGGGTTTGTATTTAAGGTCTAGGGTTAGGGTTTAGTCTAGTGTTAGGGTTTAGGGTTAGGGTTTGGGAATATGGTATAGGGTCTAGGGTTTGGGTTTAGGGTATTACTTTTGCGTTTAGGTTTTAGGGTCTAAGGTTTAGGTTTTAGGGTCTAGGTTTGGATTTGCTTTTTGGGTTTAAGGTTTGGATTTGGGGTTTAGGGTTTGTATTTGGGGTCTAGGGTTAAATGTTTAGGGTATAGAGTTTGGATTTGGGGTCTAGGGTTAAATTTTTAGGGTATAGAGTTTGGATTTGGGGTCTAGAGTTTAGGATTTGGATTTGAGGTTTATGGTTTGAGTTTGGTCTAGGGTTAGAGTTTGGGAATATGGTCTAGGGTCTAGGGTTTTGGTTTGGGTTATTAGATTTGAGATTAAGTTTTAGGGTCTAAGATATAGGATTTAGGGTCTACGTTTGGATTTGCCTTTAGGATTTGGATTTGGGGTTTAGAGTTAAAGTTTTAGGGTTTGTATTTTGGGTCTAGGGTTTAGGATTTGGATTTGAGTTCTAGGGTTTAGGATCTAGGGTTAAGGTTTAGGGTTTGGGAAGAAGGTCTAGGATTTGGATTTAGGGTATAGGTTTTGAGATTAGGTTTTAGAGTCTAACGTTTAGGGTTTGAGTTCAATGTTTGGGATTAAGATCTAGGGTTTTAGTTTCGAGTTTAATATTTGGGTTTAGAATCTAAAGTTTGGGGTTATGACCTAGAGGTTTATAGTATAGGTTTAGGGTTTACGGTAGGATCTAAGATCTTGGGATTGGATTTAGGATTTAGGATTTAGGATTTGGATTTAAGATTTGGATTTAGGATTTTGGATTTGGATTTATGATTTAGAATTGGGATTTGAAGTTTAAGGTTTAGAGTTTGTGATTAGGATATAGGATTATGTTTAGGTTTTACAGTCTAAGGTCTGGAGTTTAGATTTGTGATTTAGGGTTTAGAGTTTGAAATTTAAGTTTATGGTCTAGGATATGGGTTCATCGTTTTGGTCTACGATTTCGGTCACGGTTTTAGCCTACGTAATGTTGAATTCATTTTTTTTCCTGAAATTTAATTTATTTTATTTTTGTTAAACCAATAAAAAACTGATTTATTGACGTTATGAGTTCCAACATATTGAATAGGATAATTTCTAACGATCATTAATTTAATTAATGACAGGATGTCACTTTCGGTTTGTTTTTCAATCATACGTTGTCATTCATGTTTCTTGATTAATTCAACAATAACCTAAAATTCATTTTGTATCCAGTCTGTACCGTATATTTTAGCATGACTTCATATGTTCGCAAATGTACCCGTCTCTCCTTCCTAAGTGGCTTGTTGGATAGTGGAAATATTTGGCACATTTGCTGCCGCCACTAGTTCTCTAGTCAAAGGTTCATTTCAGCATTTGGTTTCGTGATCAATTAGATGATGAACTTTCAGATTTTTGTCAAACACTAATCCCACCAACAATGTTGGTCTCACTTGCTCCTCTTCTATCAACTCTTGTTCCAGTGGTTCGCAACAAGCCCTCACTCAAGATCAAACGAGCTGTCCAAATACTACTCCACCCAAGCGAAAGTTGTTTGCTTTCCTGACCAATAGAGGGTTCGAGTGTCTGTAGTAGCGACCTTTGAGCATTTTTGCTAACAATGAATCCGGGTATATCAGCAGTCTCCAAACCTGCTTAACTAGACGCACATATCTTTCTGGGTAAGCCAAGATACATACACATTATCCTTCCTTGTTGTTACCAAATAACTTTTCCAAGTCTTGTTTTATGGACGTTATGACCTTAGAACCGAACAAAAGTGAAGATTTTTCTTTATTCAGTTGTTGTCATGAGGCGTAACCATAGACATCAACGATTCTCATGAGCTCTTGGCATTGACTTTGCTCCGCCTTACAAAAGAAAAGACTATTTATGGTTAGCAAAGAGTAAATGAGAAACCATCAGTCATGATCGGCGATCTTAAGCCCCAAGATTTTCTTAGTACAATCAACTTCTTGAATCTGAGAAATTAAAACTCCAGTGCATAATATAAATATAATACTGCATTTTGCATCTCCATTAATCAGCACTCGATAAGAAATCGAGGAGACACAGTTCATGATCAAATGAATTCATTTTGGGTCAAATCTCATCCTCTCCATCAAGGCTCCGAGGAAGGCCCATTCCACACGATCATAAGCTTTGCTCATATCCGTCTTAATATCGATAAACTTCGATTTGCAGCTGTGGTTTGTTCTCAGCGCATGAATATTTCCTAAGCCACTATGATATTATCGGTTATTAAGAGACACAATTCATGATCAAATGAATTCATTTATGGTCAAATCTCATCCTCTCCATCAAGGCTATGAGGAAGACCCATTCCACACGATCATAAGCTTTGCTCATATCCGTCTTAATAACGATAAGCTTTGGTTTGTTCTGAGCACATGAATATTTCCTAAGCCAATAGGATATTTATCGGTTATTAGCTGACGAGCCACTAGGATATTATCAGTTATTAGTCGGCGAGCCACTATAGGCTGATTGTGTTTCAGAAATTAGGTTAGGCAAGATCTGCTTTAGCCGGTTTGACAAGATCTTTGAGATGATCTTATAACTAACGTTGCATAAGCTTATAGGACGAAACTTAGCCATGGTAACCGGTCTTTCTAGCTTGGGGATGAAACAAATATTTTTCTGGGTTATTCTCTCATCAAGCTCACCAGGCATAAAGAAATCACGAACCCTACTCGTGACATCCTTGCCAATTATTCTAGAACCTTGATAGAACATGACTTCTCATCCCATCGGATTTTGGAGTTTTTTCTAGATTGATCGACAATACTGCATCTCTAATTTCGGCATCTGTTACATGGGCTATCAGTGCCTTGTTCATCCCCTCTGTCACTGTCTCGGTAATCACCAGATCCTCTCCTCAAAATTCAAATGGTTCGAAGCATCAACAAAGAATATTGAGAACTGACCTTTTTAATCTTGTAGACGTCTAGTACTAAAACAAACCATTGGAAAAAAGCATCAACAAAGATACTTAAAACTGCAAGATCAAGAAGGAAACTTTGTGATTTTATACTCAATGGTCTAAGTAAATTTTCAAAATACTTAAAACTTTCTATTGCCCCACAACTTATTCTTAAAATTATCACCTTGTGGTAAGCTGCATAATCGGATTGACTCCCTGAGCTTTACACTATCTAGCCTCAATGGGGGGACACAATGGTTTATGTTAGCCATAAAAATGGTGGTGGTAATAGAGTTAATCAAGCATGTCACTCACTAAAGGAGAAAATATGAAAGAGAAAAGAAGACGAAAGAAAGAGAATCTTGAACTCTTCTCACAGATAAACTTGCTTCTTAAGAGTCTCTCTCTCTTGTCATTTTCCAGCTGATTCTTTCTTTCAAACAACCCACCTTGGCTGGATAACAGTTTTGTCTGTTTCAAGTAAGCACAGAAGCAAAAGCTTAGTATAAAAAATTTTGTGATGAAACCATGGACAAAAGAAGAACTTTTCAAGCATTATGATCAGTAATAATTTACAGAAGAGGGAAGGGAACACACATGTGAGATTATATACAAAAAAAAGTGTATTCTTACGGTTTTCATCTAACACCCGTGAGGCATATTATATCTAAAACATCACCTCCAACATGAGCAGAAGCAAATATTTAAACAAAACTGACAATAGAGAAGGTAATAATAATCAGTTACCATCTCCATTTGCATAATCAATCTCTGTATCTTGACAATAGCTACTTCTTCTTCTTGGCTTGGTCAACTTTTCGAGCATCTTATCTCTATCAGTTTATGATGTGAAAAGAAAAGGACTCTTTTATGTATCACCTGAAACACTGGAGATTTCTCGAACACTAGAATTTGAGTTGAAGATTTTCGAAAATAGCTAAGCAATTTGAAAACAAAGAGAGAGAGAGAAATGTAGCCGTTGGGAAGTTAATGACATTTCTCTGTAGAGAGTGATGTAGTAGAAGCTAATGACATCTCTCTCTTTGGATCAACTTTCAACATATCTCATCACTCTCTCACTCTCTCTCTCCAAAAGATACATTTTCAAAAATACCACTTTTTAAAAGACAATTTTTTTTTAAATTAATTGAAATTCTAAATTTTACATTCATAAATCCTACCTCATCCTACACTACTCCTTAACTCTAAACCCTAAGTCTTAGAGTAATTAATTCAATGGTTATAAGTGTGTGTTTTCTCTTAAAAACAAGGGTAAAAGTGATTAAAATATTTTTGAAATGTGTTACAAGGAAAGTGATATTTTTGACAATTTCCCATTATATTTTTATATTAAAATTATTGTATTGTAATATTTATGTGAATATTTTTTGTGATGTTTGAATTTGTGTTGTTCGTATACTTAACCTAGATGATATTAATATTTAACAATTTATTGCTTTCTAAAAATAGAAAATAATGATAGTATAATGTATATTACAATAATTATATGTAAATAACCATTTGTTGTTTTTATTTTAAAGATTTTAAATTATTTTTGTTTAACAAAATTATTCATATATAATATAATAGTTTAAGTCTAGAAGATTAATCTATATATATATATATATATTATGTATAATTTTTTTTAAACTAGTTTAAGATATTATATATCAAATAAATGAATAAAAATCTGACTTTATTATCTTGAAAATTAAATATTTATATTTTTGTCTTCATATTATATTCACCAACTCCATCATTGATATTCATAACTCACTATGTTTAAAAAACTTTATTTCAAAATAATAAAATAATTTAATAAATTAAACTATAATGTACTTTAATTGAAAACTTTATAAGAATTATTTTTATCATAATATTACTATTAGTCAATTAAGTTATTTTAAGCATAATATATGCTAAACAAACATAAATTATATTTACAATAGAATCATCCTAAACCGTCTAATAAACCAAGAACAGTACTAAACAAACATGAACTAATACCTGATGTGACGGAAAAGAAAGTGTTTTGGGATAAACGCTTGAATGGTTGTTGATTGTAATGGTTTGATTAAGCAAGAGTTAGTATGAATATATTAACAATAAAATTATGGATTAAATTTGTAAGAATACCTTTGAGTCTATAAGGAGCAATTCAACTCCCATGAGTAGGTTTGCCTTTTAGAAGTTGTAGGCTTCCCAGTAATGAATCAACCTAACAAAAAATTCATTGTTACAAAAATCTTTTTTAAGGTCATCAAAAGTTTTCGGGATGGCAAGAGTTGATGGTGGAACCATTTTTTTGCTAGAGTTCTTAGTTTTCTTTGATAGGTGTGAGGTTGATGTTGATGGAATAATGAGTTTTATAGGGACTTCTTTGATGTAAAATAATACATTTTTCGTTTAATGTGGTATTTTCATTTTATATCATTTATTACTTATTTATTTATTTTAATATTTTAATATAAATATTTAATCAATTATTTCCAATTTTAAATTTTTACATATATTGTGTATTTTCATTTTTAGATTTTCTTATATAAAATAGCGTATTTTCATTCCTTATACTTTATATTTACTTAATATATATATTTTACATTTATGATATATGTTTAAATTTTAAACTAATTTTTTCGTTTTTAAAAATATGTGTTTAATTATTACTATTATTTTCCTATATATATATATATATGCAGAATCAAGTTTTAGAAAAATTTCTGCACAATACACCTCGTGCAAAATTCTTGCAGATTTACAATTATGGTGTAAGAACACGATTGAAGATTTGATAATCTTGTAGTTACTCTAGTTTCCCCAGTATTCTTAGAATCAATGGACCTCTAGTTTATCATATAAAGCTTTTGCTTCATATGTTGGTATCAGAGCTGCGTCTCTTTGATTTCTTGGTCGAAGAACGATTTTGAATGTCATGATAATTGCAATTACTACACTTTTGAGGACGAAAATCTTTTTTTTTAAGAGAAAATACCATGAGATCATCGAGAGATCTATAATGATGCGATCAACGACACCTATGAAGACAATATTCAAGTAATCGACTTTGTATTCAAAGAAAGTTCTTTTGAAAATTTGTGCCTTGCAAATTTTGTACGAAAATGATTTTATGAAAAACCTGGAAGCAAAACAGATCTGTTCAAAAACCGTGTATAATCAATTTTCAGGAAAATTTCTGTATAATACACTTAGTGCCGAAAACGTGGAGCAGTTATGAGGCAGTTGGTTGGGAAAGGAACCGTCACTTAGTAATTGGCCAAGCATAAGAGCGGTTACTCGTTTATTTTGAGGAAAAAGAAAGGGCAATTCTCTCAAATAAGTTTTTTAGTTTTTGTCATTAAAAAAACTCTCAAGGAGAAAAATGACAAAAAAGTTTCATTAAAGAAGCAAAAGATTGTTCTACCCTTGCATTATAAATCTATAAATATATAAAAAATCTATAGTTTCAAATTATGTTTTCAAATTCGAAATTTTTATTTAAAAAATCCAAAATATTTTTTTCAATTTTTTTTTAAATTCTTTTTGAAATTTGAAAATGTTTTTTGAAACTATTTTAAAATTTGTTATTTTGAGACTTTTAATATTTATTTATTTATTTTTTAAAATAACCTTAAATCTCATCCCTAAACACTGATGATCGCTTGAGTAAGGTTAGTATTTATCAACCTTATTTGATTAAGTCTAAGTCATGTATGGATTTGTTGTGTTGATAATTAAATCGAAAGAGAATGGTGGTTTGAGCGGCGTTTATAGCCAAGAGGATTGAGGGGGATCAAGGGAATAAGGCTTCGTAGCAATCTGTTTGAATAGTTTCACGCATTGATCAGTAGTGGATGGATAGCTCTGGTAGTGGTATGTCTTCATTGTTCTGAATGGGTGATTGGGCTCTTTATGACGAGATCTTGTTCATTGACTAATAGCTTTTGTCAAGGACACCAAGGACGAATCTGATGGAATGACCATCGACTGAGTAGAAGTCTACAAGGACCGTCCAGTAGGATCGGTGGACGATGATACGCTATGCGATTGTATTGTGACTGATGGATGACCGTGGTACCGAGTATTGGTGATCTATTGTTGGAACCAACAAGATATGGTGACAAAGAGGCCATGTTGGCTGAGAGATCGAGTTCTTGGGAACCGATATTGACTGATGAGATTCATCTTGGACGAGTTATAGATTGAGTGTTTGATGAGGGCCATGGTCTAGCGGATTGGACTGGTTATCGAGTAAGTGATCAACCGGGTGGTAGTTGACCGATTGTGTATCAATAATTAGCGACTATGGTGAGTCATTCTGCTTTAGAAAGCGTTGGGCTGACATGGTGTTATGGTTGATCAAGGTGTTATCGATGATTATCTGATCAGATTAGATCAGAAACTGGTTATGGAGTGTTAGCATGGCTAACGTATTGTCTGTACTAGGTGGCTGGACTGGATACCAAGTCGTCTCTTTGTTACTTGGCATATGGCGATAGTTGGTTGAGTGATTAAGGAGCAAAAAGATTCAGTGAAGTATTTAATCGAGTTTGAAGACAAAGAAGCCTGGTGATAGCAAGGATGAACAAGCATCAATGGTTAAAGTACTTGTTTAAATAGACATTATAGATTAGTAATCCACTAGGTTGTTGGATTAGATTAAGGAGCAATCGAAACTGAACTGAATTTCGTTGAGGAAAAATAGATAAAAAAGTCTTAGTATAGGAAATAATCCGGAAATGACCTTGTTTGGTGGAGTAATACAATTCACACTTGAGCCTGCGGTAAGGAAAAGGCCAAATCCCTTCAAATTGCCTCATAGCCACGGCCACTATCCTTCTTTTTTTTTTTGGTTCGTGTCTTGATTTGAAAGTAACTATACAATTATAACCGGTTTCGTCTTTTACATTGGTCCAAATATTACGATTTAAGGCCCATGTTACATCAACAAGCAATAATATGGCATAATATTGCTAATTATAAGTCCATATAGTATTAATATATACTCATATTTGGCATTTAAAGCCCATTGAGAGGCCTTTTCGACCGTTTTTTGTTGTGTTTTGATAACATACATTCACTATTTATTAATATATTTTAAAGACTCTCCTTCCAATATCCAGAGTTTATTTTTTTAGTAAACTAGCATAAACCCGCCCTACGGGCGGGCGATTAAATAAACTACTAATCAATTTTATTTTAAATATTTAATTTACTTTCATTTACAATAGCAATAATGTGTTTAATTATTTTACAACATTTTTAACTATTTATTTTAGAAATTATATACTTGCTTAACTATAATAAAATATTTTAAAATATAATTATTTATTTTCTCTCAATTTTTATTTTGGTTAGTTATATCAATAAGTCACAAAAATTACTTTACTTTATCTTGATAGAAGTAAGTGAAGTTTTTCAAATGACCTATTAGGACTTTTGTTTAATATATTTGCTAATGCAACTGTAATTAAACTTTAGTGTTTGAGATCATCTATATAGTCCATTTACAAAGAATCAAATGAAATCAATATATTCAAGCTTAAACATGCTTACATGTTGTAAGTAGAGAAATTATTTAGTGACGTGTCGTTGCGAGAGATTTCATAATTTTTTTATCTTTTTGTCTATCATTGCCATCCTTTAAATTTATCATTATTTTCTTAAATTTATTTGTTGCAAAAAAAATATTTTCATTATTTTAACACTTATTTTTAGTTTAAATATTTTTTTATTATGTGTGTCTTAAATATTTTTTTTATAATGTTTGTTAAACTTTTTCTAGTTTGAAAAGTTTAGTTATATTATATGTATTTATCTTTATTTTTGTATATCATTTTGTTTACAATGATTAAAATGAAACTAACATATCTATAGTATAATCTTGGATCTGGGTGGAAGGAGAAGACCAGAAGTGAAGGCTTTATTAGTTCCTATTGAATTTTCACATAATCGATTTAAGGGGCCAAAAGTAATTGTTGATACTTTTCGTTTTATATAATATAATAGGTCTTGAGTATTTCTGGTCAAACTTGTCAGCTCTTTATATAAAGAATATTAAAGTTCATGAAACTAACATTGAGTGATCAAAAGAAATTTAACTGCAACTTGTCGTCTTGTCCTTAATCTATTTGATGATATGGCGAAAGGAAAAATGATAAAAATGTTATATATATAAAGATTACGGGAAGTCCCCGTTTCGTGCGGAATTTGATATTTTATCAAAAGAAATTGAAATTTGTTTGTAAGTGTATTGGAAAACAATTACACTTAATCCTCACTGTAAAGTGTCATTTCGTTAATTAGTAAAAGAAATAATTTTTGGTTAACTAATATAAACAACTTTATATTTCTTTAGTAATGAAGACAAAACTGAAATCAAGCAAACTAAAAGTTTAAAGATAATAATTATGGGAATAAGCGACTATACTTACAAAGACATTACATTTCAAAATATTTGGAGAATAAGAATTTGAATAGTTTACAAAATGTGTCTTGTAAATTAATATCTTCTCGTATTGGTCTGTACAAACATGTGTCTTTAGTTACACGTATTTTAAAATTTGATTGACCATGCTTTGAGAAATTTTTTTACTTTCGTGTTAACGGTTTCTGTCCTTTCAGAGCTGAGCTTCCTCTTTTTCTATTTGATATTTTATCATTATTTCAAATTAGGTATGCAACTTGAAAACCTAATACTAATTGTTAATATTTATAAATATACATGTTTCTTTTTTGAATTTGGCATAAATTATTATAATTAATGTGAAAGTAAACCACGTTATTCGAAGTTATTAAAGAGAATTTATTGATAATATATAACAAATTACTATATATTATCACTAAATTTTGATAGTTTTATTTTATTTATTAATATTCTTATAGTACTTAAAATTAATTATGTATATATAATGCTAAAAGTATCATTAAGTTTTTTAAAAAGATAAAACTTATAGCTTACCATAAATATATTATCAGAACTAATTTATTAATTATTATTAATAATAAATTATATTGTGTTTTGTTTATAATACAAAATGATAATGACTGTTCGTATTAATTTTAGTTTAATTACATGTATCTAAATTAAAACTTATGTATGACTGTTCATGTTCTTTTCAGTTTATTTACATGTTTTAAAATTAGAAATTATGTATAATTTTTAATATTTATTTAAAATCAATTTATATATATTAAAAGAAATACTAAAGTAGCATATATGTAACTGTAGATAATAACATTTCAAAATAATATAAATTCTTGAAAATTTTAAATTGTAAGTATATTTGTATAACCAAAATTTTAAATATTATCTTCTGTTAAATTATGTCAAATAATTATTTATAATTTAAAATTACAATTGATTTGTTTTTAATTTGCTTTAATTATAATTATTTATGGACTATTTAATATTGTATAAATATATAGATAGTAATACTAAAAATAGTAAAATAATGTATATATAACTGTAGATAATAATATTTATCAACAAAATAATTAATTTCTTGACAATTTAAAATTGTAAGTACATTTATATAGCTAAAATTATTAATATTATCATATGTTAAATTATGTTAAAATAATT
Source organism: Moricandia arvensis (assembly GCA_905132765.1). Lineage (NCBI taxonomy): Eukaryota > Viridiplantae > Streptophyta > Magnoliopsida > Brassicales > Brassicaceae > Moricandia > Moricandia arvensis. The sequence goes on from CAJHQP010003082.1 coordinate 18,205, forward strand.
ATTTATAATTTAAAATCTAAAACTGATTTGTGTTTAATTAGCTTTAATTAGTGGACTATCTAATATTGTGTAAATATATATAGTTTAAATAATAATAATTTAAAAAATTTAGGACTATTCATTAATATTTTAAAAAATATGCTTATGTGTCAAGCTTATAGAGACCTAATTGATGAGGTGTCACCATGAGAAGAGAGACAAACTCTTTTTTATATATATAGATAGATGATATTCTAAAGAATAGCCTACTATCTATAATTTCCTATATAATCATGTCTAAATTTCTAATAATTAACTTATAATAATGCATGGCTCTTAAATCTTTAGTTATATTCAAAGTAGCGTAAGCAACAGTCTTTATAAGTAACAGAAACTTTAAGCAAAAAAATATAACAATAATAACAGAAACTTCTATTGTAAAATATTCAATATATTTTACTTTTATAAAGAAGTTCTATAAAGAGTGGAAACCGACCTCTTGAATATAGGATTTTACATGATCTGATTTTAATGTGTTTTAGATGATTTTACATGAATTGAAGAGTTTAATACTATTATTTTGTCAAACTATTTTAGAATCTCCTCGTAAATCATGAGATCTAAATTTTTATTTTGAACTAAAAAACTTCACTCAAACACTATAAATTCACTTGCAAACTTTAAAATTTTATAATTTTGAAAAATTCAATAACCTTAGATTTTAGAATATTTTATAAATGCTAAATCTAATAACAGTAAATTTTGGATAAATTTTAAATTTTATTTTTGAATAGCCTTATATTTGTCATTTTAATATAAATCACTTAAACTCTCAATTGAATACATTCAACTAGAAGTTGTTTCTCTTAGAATTGGTGGATAACGAAGAGAAACAAAATCAATCTTCTGACAGATAATTAAAAAAGCTTAGTGTCTCTTTTTAGCAACAAAAAAAAGCATAGTATCTTTGAATTAAAATTAAAACAAAGATATTTGGTAAAGCAATAACCATTTGTTTTTCATATTTATTAATGCACTCTTTTTCCTCCTTTATGCTAACTATAGTAAATTATTCACCAATTTGCAAAGATAATTTAAAGAGAAGATAAGAATGTTCAAATCATCTAGTGGATAACCAAACAAAATAATTTCCAATGTAAGGCTGCTAAAATGTAAGAGGATAAGAATCGATTAAGGTGTCTATAATTTCTTACATGTGTTAAATAAATACACAATCTAAGTTCCACAACATATACTATACCAAAGAAAATTTAAATAAAGTAATATCCAAATACATTAAGTGTGTGATTTCTGAGAATATTTTTAGAAAAAATTACAAATTATAAAAATTTAGATTCACATCGAACAATATTATACTGAGGGGAAAATTGATCATTTGATGACATACATTTTATTCTAGTAGAACATCTGATGACTCAGAAAGTGACACGTTGTGCTAGGAACTAGCCGTCCTATTTTATTTACGTGGATACAAAATTCATGTTTTGGTTAGCAGAATTTTAATTGACTTTGTTCAATATTAATGACAATAAAAGAACATCTGACTCAAAAAAAAACCTTGGTATGATTTTAGCAGAACGTCTAGTGCATAAGGAAACATTTGGTCAATCACATTCAATTGGTACCGGAGCCCAAAGTTTTGTGGTTTTTAGTTTGAGAAGAAAATTATTATGATAAATAAGCAATTCGAATTGCACATTATCGATTGATGTTTATTGACATATATATATTTTAACTGTTTAAAAGCTTGTTGTCTGATATTGCATATCACTACAAAATTATCAAGATATATTATTATTTATATGTATCAAAATTTACATTATCTTAAAATTTTACTGACTTAAATACATTTAAGTATAAAGTATTCTCACGAGAATTACAAATGTATATCTTTAACTCTAATTAATTATTTAAAGATTTTATGCATCACTATTTTATTTCTTTGAATGAAGTATCACACAATTTGTTTTATTTAAAAACTGCCATTCTAACAAAAAGAAAAAGAGAGAACTATTATAGGGCAGCACTAAAGATTTTTTTTGCACAAAAATAGTATTCAAAGAAAACAATTACCAAAATAGATTTATTAAAATGTGTAAATATATGCATATATTCATTAAGTTAATTAATATATACTTAGAGTTTAGAATTATATGACGAGTTTTGGAGGTAAAGTTTAAAATTAAATAAAATAAAAATAAATCTTAAATTTTTTTAAAAAAAACTATTTCGGTCATTTTTTAAAGATTATTTTTGTGATAAAAACTTAAAATAGTTATTTTAAAAAAATTGTTCAAAATTTTTTTAATAAAATAGTGATAAATTTTCACACTGAGCTAAGTTAAGATATTCTTACAGAAAAGAGAGAGAGAAAATAGTTAACTATTAAAGTTAATTATAAAGGCCTTTAATGAAATAGAGTTTGACAAAAAAAGTTAATTAAAGGCTACAATTATAGAGAGGAACACTACGTGCCTTGTCCATTAACCCACCTACTGATATTTATCGTATTATTTTATTTGAAAGCATTGGCTCAACCATGCAAAAGCTACTTTATTTATAGCTTTCTAATTAATTATATTATGGTTACGTCATGCGCTTTTGTTACGTGTTACCAATCGGTATTGCTTTCTTTGATTGCGCCTGAATTCAATAATAATATGTATCACAATTCTGAGACTTGTCTCTTTCAAATTGAAAGTGTAGTTTCAAAATGAACGACCAAAAACTCTAATATGACCAAGCTTTTTGACGCATTTCGTTTATAGACTAATGATTTATTTCTGTTTTCATGAAATATATGTTTAGGGTCTGGTCCATTTGCAAATACTTTCTGTATACACTAACTTTAGTCTTTTTTTCCACTAACTTGAGTTGCGATTTTTATAAAATATCTACACACTCTTTATTTCTATTCGTAAACGATTCAAATGTGTACTATTATAACAAAATCATAAGATCTTTTCACGTATTTTTTTTTGTATTTGGACCATTTAAAAAATATAAAATGTACATTTTATATATTTTAACAAAAATAATAGAGATAATAATCAAAATAGATCTTAAAAAAAAATTGTCCCTAAAATAGCACTCAAGAAAAAAAAATAACAAAATTTTTTTTATTAAAGGGTGTAAATATACATTTATACTACTTGAGTTAACTAATATAGACTTCGGATTTAGAGTTGGATAAGATTTTGGAGACGAGGTTTAAATTTTTTTTGAAAAAAATATTAGAATTTTTAAAATTAAAAAGTCTATTTTGGTAATTTTTTCTTAAAATCTATTTTTGTAACAAAACTTCAAAAAATCTATTTGAGAGATTTGCCCAAAATAATATCTTAACAAAAATATTCAATTTAAGAACTTTATTAAATGTATTTAAATTTTTACAAAATAATATGAAAATAGTATCCTTAACTTAATTATAATATTTTAACATCTTTTCCATTTTAAATATAAATATATATTTTTAAAATTCTAATAAAAATCTGTTAAAATCTACAAAATCTTATTAAATTTCATAGTTTTTATAAACTAATTCATCAATTTCGTAATTAGTAAGAAAAACTATTATAAATCATTATTAATTAATGTATTATTATTTATAAAACGAAAAATTAATAATTGAGGCTATTTATATATTTTATACTCACTTATATGTTATTAAAATAAAAATAATATGTAGAAAACATATTACATGATAACTTAACACATTATTTAAAAGATATAAACGTGTATTCATTTAAAGTGCATAATATATTTTCAGAACATGTTAAAATTAGTACACTATAGAAATCTATTAATAAATTTTTGAACATGTCTCAAATTTTTAAAATCGACAACTTACTATATCAAAATAATGATCAGTTGTAAAATATATAAAAAAAAAATTATTCCACGTTTTTAAATCACAAATTCAAATATTATAGCTATTTTAAAATCGAATAATCAAAAGTTAGCAGTCGAGCTACAGAATTGGTAAACCCAGCTCTAAGGACGTCTCAAAGACTCTCAGAACGTTATTAGGAATATTAACCACTTCAAGGTGGCCTAGTGGTAGGAAGGATTTCGGGTTGAGAGTGAGATTCCCAATATTCCCGGGTTCGATTCCCCACAGGTGCAAACACCTTTAAGTGGCCACACGGATATGGGTTCATGCTTTAGAACTCATTTGAATGCCCAGGAAAGAGTTTATCCGTGGGCTGTACTCCACCCGGGGGTTAGGTTTGGTTCCAATAGTGGCTCGGGTCTAACCCTTTTCTTTTTCAAAAAAAAAAAACGTTATTAGGAATATGAATTTTTGTAATGTTTAAGCGTAGGCACTTGTCCAAAAAAAAAGCGTAGGCAATTTCAATCACCTTTGTTCATGAAGTGTTACATCAAGACTATCACTTTCAATAGTGTCAACCCACGTCATTTCTCATTTATCTTATGTTCATCTTTTATGCTACTTATAGTGCTCCTATTCCAAAAGAGGGTGTGTGACTCCAGAGATAGTGGACATTAAAATGTTACATCTTCAAAAACTTCCAATCCTTTTTTCCAATTTAGGTCATAGAAAAGTCACAATTTTTTATTTTCTCAATGAATTAAAAACAAGTATAGACTCTAATGAGCATAATACTTAATATATGATGTGGAATCTGATAATAAATTTTAATCATATTAAGTTATTGCATGTGTAAAGAGACCAACATGATATTTTAGGGATCAAATTTACTAAAGAGACTATTTCACACAACATTTCCAATAAGAGTAAAAGTAAGTTAGGAAAAGATAAGGTTGATTATTGGTTTATACTGAATCTAATAATAAAATAGCAAATAAAAAATGTAAATAAATTAAAGGAAGTTTTAAGTTACAAAAGATTCACAAGAATTAGAAGTCACGAATCAGAAAATCAAACATGAATATAAGTACTATTCTTAAACTCAAATTACTAATCTATATCTAACCCACTTTATGATGTAACTATTTTTATAATATAAAGTTTAAATTTTCATTTGAATTCTGAGACTTCAAATATAAAACAAGCATTAACCTTCAGATATGTTATTATTGGTGGAAGAGAATGTGTACATTTATGTCTTTCAAGAAATCTTGCTATGTTTAAATATAGTATTTAATGAGTTATTCTGCAAATTTAGAGATGCAGTCAGAGTCACACTATTTAGGAATCAAATCCAAAATACTCAATAGAAATCAGTTTTCGAATTAAGCTAAACAGAAGTAAATGTCAAGAAAATAACAAAGAAATGCAAACGGTTGTAAGTTTAATTAGGATCAAATCACCATGTGTACTCTTACCAGACAGCTTGTTGGAGGACGAGTTTGTTTTCTCGTTGACCGTCCACGTGGTTTGGTCGAAGTCTGAATCGATCCCACAATCATCAAGTTAACAAGAGAGCCAAATGTCACGCACCGTTTTCAGATGGACGGTTCGTGACCACGGGACGCGCTGCGTGTAGGATCATCATGACTGGGGCAGGGGCGTGCTCCAGGGAAGGGGCGTGCAGGACAAAGGTTGGATAGACCCTTTGGAGTTCAGGCAGACCGACCCGGAAGAGTTCGGGGTATCTGTCGCTGATCGAGGATCTGACTTTGAAGAAGGGACTAGGCCATCCCTGCACAAACTGGTCGGGTACTGGAGCCGTACCCCTGATGAGCCCGAGGCAGGGCGAAACCAGTCGGAAATGATCCAAAGTATGAAGGCTGGCTCGACTAGACAGAGGTGTTGTCGAGCGCCGCACGGTCTTCGAGGAAAAGCCCGTTCGTAACATTCTCCACCACCCTTCAATGTGCACGTCCTCGTGCACGGGGAGAATTCCTCTTGATCGTTCGTTTGGATGATACGAGACAACTCTTGTCTCCCTCCACTTGATGACTCGACTCCGCGCCTCTCGCCATCTCATGAAAGTTCCCAGCCTATCCCACCTCGGGAGCTTGGCGAAGTAACATCCCGTTGCAAGACACCTCGTCTCCACTCACTGGATGACTCGACTCCGCGCCTAACATCGCCACCACAATGAGGTCCTCACTACCCGCCTTGGGTGCTCGGAGGAGCAACGTTTAACGAACCCTGCTCTGATACCATTTGTCACGGGCTTTTCCTCGAAGACCGTGCGGCGCTCGACAACACCTCTGTCTAGTCGAGCCAGCCTTCATACTTTGGATCATTTCCGACTGGTTTCGCCCTGCCTCGGGCTCATCAGGGGTACGGCTCCAGTACCCGACCAGTTTGTGCAGGGATGGCCTAGTCCCTTCTTCAAAGTCAGATCCTCGATCAGCGACAGATACCCCGAACTCTTCCGGGTCGGTCTGCCTGGACTCCAAAGGGTCTATCCAACCTTTGTCCTGCACGCCCCTTCCCTGGAGCACGCCCCTGCCCCAGTCATGATGATCCTTCACGCAGCGCGTCCCGTGGTCACGAACCGTCCATCTGAAAACGGTGCGTAACACAAAGCTCCATATACGGACCACTTGCTAGTGTCTTAGGTATGCTACCTTCAATAAATCCAAGCTTTCATTTTGCACAAAGAGTATTGTCATCTCACTGGACATTTGTTATAGTTCTCTCATGTTAGCGTTGTTGGGATAAGCTTGAAATAACTTAGAGATAAAGTTATATATTTCCTACCGAGTTATGGAATAGGAAATAGGATAAACTCTTTGGGTTTAGGAGTTATCTAAACATCCTTATCTATTAAGTTTTAATGATTTTTATTCTATATATATGGATATGTCAAGGTGTGACATAACATATGAGTTTTAGAGTTTGAGCTTAAGTTTTGAGTAAGTTTCTTAAGCAATAAAGAGAGTCATTCTTTATACAAATTCTTGATTTCAATATTTGGTATCAGAGCCAAAAGAAAAAAAAGATGAGTGGCGATCTAATAACAACAACCGAGAAACTCAAAGAAAGTAGAGGATTATCTTCAATTCAATGTCCAATGTTGAATACAACCAATTATACGGTGTGGGCGATAAAGATGAAGATAGCACTTAAAATACACAAGGTTTGGGATGCTGTTGAAGAAGAATCAGAAAGTGAGAAGAACGACATGCCCATTGGATTGCTGGTGCAATCTATACCAGAGTCGCTCGTACTACAAGTCGGAGAACTCGGGTCTGCAAAACAGTTATGGGAAGCCATAAAAGCAAGGTACGTTGGTGCAGCAAGAGTAGTAGAAGCACGGCTACAGACGCTAACTCATGAGTTTGATCGCTTGCGGATGAAGGAAACAGAAACCATTGATGAATTTGGAGGAAAATTGGCCGAGATTTCATCAAAATCAGCAGCCCTAGGGGTGGTCATAGAGGAACCTAAACTAGTGAAGAAATTCCTTACTTGTCTCCCAAGAAAAAAGTATATTCACCTCGTAGCCTCGCTGGAACAAGTCCTTGATCTCAACAGCACTAGTTTCGAAGACATTATGGGCAGACTCAAAGCATACGAAGAGAGAATTCGTGAGGAAGAAGAACCTCAAGAAGAACAGAGTAAATTAATGTACTCAAACTCAGAGCAACAGTCTAACCATGAGCATAACAGAGATTATCGAAACAGAGGACGAGGAGGACGGTCATATTACAGAGGACGCGGTCGAGGACGAAACTATGGAAATCGTGATCAACCTCGAGACACATCTCGTGTTATTTGTTACCGATGCGGCAAACTAGGACATTATGCGAGTGATTGCCCAGACCGCTTGCTTAAACTGAAAGAAACACAAGAGAATGAAGGGAGTGAAACACAAGACGCAGACCAGCTTATGATGCATGAAGTAGTGTATTTGAATGAAAAAAATTGCATCCCAGAGAAGTACGAAACAAACAAAGATTTGGAAGACATATGGTACCTAGACAATGGAGCGAGCAATCATATGACGGGTGATAGGAGATATTTTTCAAAAATTGATGAATCAATCACAGGGAAAGTAAGATTTGGAGACGATTCTCGGATAAATATCAAAGGGAAAGGTACCATATCTTTTGTAGACATGAAAGGTGAACCGAGAAAGATGAACGATGTCTACTTCATTCCAGACTTGAGAAGCAATATTATCAGTCTAGGTCAAGCAACCGAGGCAGGATGTGATATAAGGTTATGTGGCGACTACTTAACAATGCATGATAAGAACGGTAAACTCCTGGTTAAGGCTAACAGGTCAAAGAATCGATTATATAAAGTAAGGATGGGATTAGAGGACACAACACATCTTTATTTATCGGAGATAAGTGCATCAACTCGTTGGCATGCAAGGTTGGGACATATTAATCATCCTACTATGAAGGCAATGATAGAAAAGGATCTTATTACGGGCGTACCAAGCATGAAAATCGAGAAGGAAATTTGTTCCTCATGCTTACTTAGTAAGCAAGCTAAGCAAGTATTTCCGCATGCAACAATGTATCGAGCCACGAAAAGGCTTGAACTTGTGCATGGTGACCTCTGTGGTCCGATAACACCACACACATTCGCAGGATGTCGATATGTCTTTGTAATCATAGATGATCACTCTAGGTACATGTGGACAACTCTATTGAAGGAGAAAGGTGATGCATTCGAAAAATTTAAAAAATGGAAGAGCGTAGTAGAGCAAGAGACAGCAGAAAAAATTATCATTTTTAGGACTGATAGAGGAGGAGAATATGTTTCAAAAGAGTTTAACACTTTCTGCGAAGAATCAGGTATAAAGAGGCATCTCACAGCTCCGTATACTCCACAACAAAACGGAGTTGTGGAGAGAAGGAATAGGACCTTGATGGAAATGACGAGAAGCTTGCTAAAACATATGCATATGCCGAATACTTTCTGGGGGAGGCCGTTCAACATGCAACATATCTGATCAATAGGGTTGCTACGCGATCGTTGAATAACAAAACACCATATGAGATATACCGAGGCAGAAAACCGAACCTTTCTCACTTAAGGATCTTTGGATGTATCGGTTATACGAAGACCAATAAAGGGTACTTAAAGAAGCTGGATGACCGATCTTCCGCACTAATTCACCTAGGAACGGAACCAGGCTCGAAAGCCTATCGAATGCTGGACCCTAACAGTAAAAGAATTGTCGTGAGCAGAGACGTAACGTTCGATGAATCCAAAGGATGGAATTGGAAAATCACCACGACTGAACCGGAGAGAGAGTTTGTTGTTACACTTAGTGATTTCGGGAATCATGGGATAAGAAAGTACACAGAAGAGGATGATAAAGAAGACGACAGTAGCAACAAATCTGTCGAAGAAGAAGCAACTGAAGTTGAGAACTCACATGAGTTGGAAAATACTGGAAACATCGAAACGCTAAGAAGAAGTGAGAGACAGAGTGTGAGGCCCAAATACGTTGACGACTACGTCATGAGATGTGAAGAGGAATATGTTATGCTTGCAGAGGAAGAAGGAGAACTCGTACTACTGTACCTAAACAACGAGCCAAGAACATTTCGTGAGGCTGCGGAGATGAAAGAATGGATTGAGGCGTGTGAGGAGGAAATGCGATCAATTGTTAAGAACAAAGTTTGGAGTCTAGTAGAGCTTCCGAGTGGTTCAAAACCAATAGGATTGAGATGGATCTTCAAAATTAAGAGAAACTCAGATGGTACTATCAACAAGTACAAAGCTCGGTTAGTCGCTAAAGGGTACGTACAACAATATGGAATAGACTTCGAGGAGGTATTCACTCCTGTTGCTCGGTTAGAGACTATACGTCTACTAATCAGTATCGCTGCAACAAACGGATGGGAGGTGCATCACTTGGACGTAAAAACAGCATTCTTGCACGGTGAACTAAATGAAATAGTGTACGTAACACAGCCGGAAGGTTTCGAAGTAAAAGGAAGCCAAAGAAAAGTCTACAAGTTACATAAAGCTTTGTACGGTCTCCGACAGGCGCCGAGAGCCTGGAACACTAAGCTCAACAGAATACTACTCGAGATGAAATTTGCAAAATGCTCCAAAGAGCCGACGGTATACAGAAAACGCGTCGACAATAGTCTCTTGGTGATTGCAGTATATGTTGACGATTTATTTGTCACAGGAGTAAATTCAAAGATCATCAGAGAGTTCAAAGAAGAGATGGCATCCAAGTTTGATATGAGTGATCTCGGAAAATTAACCTATTATCTTGGAATTGAAGTTAGTCAATATGAAGGAAGGATCACACTAGACCAGAGAAGATATGCATTAAGAATTCTCGAAGATAGTGGCATGAAAGACTGCAATATGTCTCATATACCGATGGAACCAGGGATAAAGCTTTCAAAGGCTGTTGAAGATGGAGACATTGACGCCACTGCATACAGACGAACTATCGGGTGTCTCAGGTATCTTCTTCATACCAGGCCTGATCTGTCATTCACAGTGGGAGTATTGAGTCGCTATATGCATCAACCGAAGGAGTGTCATGGTACTGCAATAAAACATTGTTTGAGGTACCTTCAAGGATCGACTTCTTATGGACTGGTCTTTACTCGTGCAACACCGGAGATTCCAAAGATAGTGGGATATAGTGATAGTAGTCATAACGTTGATCCTGACGATGGAAAAAGCACCACAGGTCACATTTTTTATTTTGGAGAGAACTTGATTACTTGGTGCTCTCAAAAGCAAGAAACGGTGGCCTTATCATCATGTGAAGCAGAGTTTATGGCAGGAACAGAAGCGGCTAAACAAGCTATCTGGTTACAAGAGCTTCTTAGTGAGATCATCGACAAACCATGCGAGAAGGTGGTTATCAAAATCGACAATCAATCAGCCATCTCTCTCTCGAAGAATCCAGTCTTTCATGGAAGAAGCAAACACATACACTCGAGGTATCATTTTATAAGAGAATGTGTCGAAAAAGGACAAGTAAGTGTAACACATGTCTCAGGTGATAAGCAAAAGGCAGATATATTAACAAAAGCATTGGGAAGGATCAAGTTTACAGAAATGCGAAGTCTCATTCGCGTACAAGATTTGGCAAAAAAGGATTTCAAGCTTAAGGGGGAGAATGTTGGGATAAGCTTGAAATAACTTAGAGATAAAGTTATATATTTCCTACCGAGTTATGGAATAGGAAATAGGATAAACTCTTTGGGTTTAGGAGTTATCTAAACATCCTTATCTATTAAGTTTTAATGATTTTTATTCTATATATATGGATATGTCAAGGTGTGACATAACATATGAGTTTTAGAGTTTAAGCTTAAGTTTTGAGTAAGTTTCTTAAGCAATAAAGAGAGTCATTCTTTATACAAATTCTTGATTTCAATAAGCGTCACGTATTCATCGCTCATGAATTATCTGAAGCATAGAGATAATATGGAGCTGAAACTTCAACGTACGTTCTTTTCTTGAGAGGTCCTGCTTTTGGACACAACATAATCTTTAGCATCACCATCGACCATATTAGCGATATGTAACATATGTTACACAACAAATCACAACCAAGATTCTAAGTAGAGATTTCGAACTTCGAATACCCAACCACGAGAACCAACTGACTCATCTTCTGATTTTCAATCTTCGAAACCTTGATGAAGACAATAGATATAGAACTAGAATCACAGTTTTATGATATGATACCATATAAATCTAGGTACCCAATATTTAGAGAAGACTTTCTTATCCATAATGAAAATACCTTACAAAGTATATGTATGCAAAAGACGTGACAGATAATTGAGAAATATCCTAGACCGACTTGAAATATCCTAAGTAGATTTGAAATAATTACAACAGACTTGGTAATTATCATATATTCCTAATAGTTTATCTTAAATCTTACATCTTTTATTTGATGTGAAGTGAAAAGAAAGAAAAGTTCGAATTCCTGAACTTTCATACTGAAATTTTCATTGGTGGAAAAGGAGGCAACTCTTATATCGAATCTAAACAACTATAAACGTCTTTATTTGTTGGTTTAGTCGAGTTTTGATTGGTCAAATTTGGATCACAAACCTTAACAATCATTTTATTTATATTAAAAAGATATTCAAAATTTACAGTATAGAATTTTGATTTGACCATCATAAAGCTTTTTTATATCTGTGTATATCTATTAATGAGTCGATTTGTTTTGTGTCAAATTTGGCATGTTAGTTTTTCACGATTTTGTAGCGACACTAACTACGTCCAAATTAATACTGTGATAGGTCTTTTAGCCAAATCTCTCAAATAATTATTTTTAAAATTTTTGTGATAAAATAGTTTTTGAAAAGAAAATTATTGAAATAATTTTTTTATTTTAATTTATTTTAATTTTTTTAAGATTTAAACATAATCTCTAAATAACTCTAAACCTTAAATTAGATAAGTTAATTCAAAATGTACAAATATATATTTGCATTATTTAATAAAGTTTGTTTTGATCATTTAAAAAAATTCTGTGAGAAAAACTTTAAAATAATTATTATAAGGTATTTTTTTAGTTTTTTTTCTTTGACTTAAAAAAAAACTATCACAAGATTAATTACAGATTGTGATAGTTAAAGGAAAAGAATAAAGAGATGCTTTTTAGAAAGAGGACAACAAACGAAACTTTCATGATATTCATTGTCGTAATATGATGTGGCTGAAAACAAACTCAATTATTGTGATCTTATTGTCAGTGACGTTATTAAAATCCCATGGTCAATAAAGAGTTTAAAATTGTATCTACCACCCCCTTCTCGATTCCTTTATACATATATATATTACAAACGAGTTTACATAATGCATTTTTCTACTTTAATAACTTTTATTTCCGATGCTGAATGAATCAATCGAAATCGGTCTCTAACAGATTCTGACATGTGCTATGGCCTTTATTGCTAAGAGAAAAAATCGTATGGGGCTCGCCATGCAAAAAGGTAAGTAAAAACTATATAAAGTTATGTTTTTAGCACACGTCCCCACAAAGTAAACAAGAGACGTATCAATTTTGTTATGGTATTATTTTGTTTAGTTGCAAGCCTGGCCATTTTGTTATGGTGTTTTGGTTCAATTGCCAACTGACTATAAAATTCTATTTAGTAAAGTTATATTGATATTTTCTATGGCAAAACATTGATGCTTTAAAAAAATATGGAAGCAAAATACTAGGTCTCGGCATTTGGGTCTTCGAATTGAGTTTGGATCGGTTCATTTGGGGTCCGGGTATTCAGGTCCTAGATATTTGGATCCAACTAGGTAACTGAAAATTTTTGATTCGGATTCGGGTGGATTCGGATCTATAATTCCAGTACATGTAATTTAAGGTATATTTTGGGTTCGGAGCGGTTCGGAATTTTAGAACCCGAAAAAGATCTGAAATATCCGTTCTAGATCTGAAAACCTGATAATTACTTAAAACCCAAAATATACTCGAAAAGTTAAATATTCCCGAAAATATCTGACAATTTATCTGAAATTTAGCTGAAACACACAAAAATACTTGAACTTTTACCTTAATACCCAAATTATATTTTTGAAAATATAAGATTTTACCTGAGACCCAAAACTATTCTTTGAAAACCCAAACCTGAAACTTAAAAAATATATCAAAAATGTCTAAATATATTTAATATATGTATAAGCTTTGGGTACTTCGGATACATGATTAAGTTTCGGGTAGGACTCGGACCCGAACTATGACTCGTGGGTCCAATGAAAGACGACCCATCAGATATTTCACCATAGACCCGGACTCGGATTCGAACTTGTATCTTCGGGTCAGTTCCGGTTCAAGTTTTCAGGTCCGGATAAAATGCCATGAATACAAAATACCATAGCAAAATAAGCCCTTTGTCAAAAAGAAAAAATACCACAGCAAAATATTGGGCAACGTTTTGACCAAAACGGAGAAGACCATGCTTTATAAATATGTATACGTATATTTAGTGGCGGAACCACATAAATCATTTGAAGGTACACGTAATAAATACTTTTTCAATAAATACATATTATGGAAAAAAACATTCTTGGAAAAAAAACATTTTAATATTTTCTAATGCATTTTTATTAATTAATAATGATAAAATGTTTACTTCAAAAATTATGTATTAACAGAATTTCTGTTGGTATAAAATTACGCAAAATACACATAAATGATGAATTTTATAATTAAATTTTTATATAAGTTATAAATATAGATTAAAATTCCAAAACAGCTTTTGAAACAAAGAGAGTATCTTTTATTTTAAATTATCCAATACAAATTAAATGATATATATTATAAACTGTTAACTAAAAACAATACTAGTTATTAATGTGGACAAAAATATAATAAACACTTGTTTAGTATACAATATACTATTGATGTTTTCAGTACAGATTTTTCACTTAATTGTTTTATCCTAAAAATCTCTTTTGAAGTGCTTTGGCTTTCGATCCTTTCTTGTGCCTTTCCTCAGCAGTATTGTAAAGAAAAAGCAAAGCAATACACCAACTTCTTTTTTGTTTGTAAAAATATATTCATTTAGTAGGTATAAACAATATAAACGTTAAGAAAAAAACAATATAAACGTGAAAAGGTAAGGGAAGAAGAAAACACAGTGATTGGTGGTTATCAGCCCAAGTTATAATCGATTTTAAAGAAATAAGGGAATTCTCTTAGATGGCTTTAAAATATATTTTCTTACAAAAAAAAATCAATAATAAGCAAAAAAAATCATTAAAGAAGTAAAAAAAAATTCTATCATTACTTTATATATATTTATATATACATAATTATTTAAATAAATAATAAAAAGTAAGTTTTATTTTTTTGAATAAGAAATTTTTGGATAAGAAATTTTTTGGAATATTTTTTCATTTTTTATTTTCCAATATTTTATTTGAAATCTAATAATTATTTTTAAAACTATTTAAAAATATATTTTAACTTTTAGTATTTATTTATTTTTTAAAAGAAATTCTAAACCTCATTCTTATATCTAAAATCTAAATCTAGATTAAATTAATCATACGAATATAAATATCTATCTATCTTTTTTTTTAACAGAATGTCTATCTATCTTTTTTTAACAGAATGTCTATCTTTTTTTTAACAGAATGTCTATCTATCTTTTTAATAAAATTTCATTTTTACATTTGTAGGCTATATTTTTGATAAAATAAATACGATCTATGAAATTTCTCAAGAAATAAATAAGCAAATCATGCACATGATTGATTGTTATCGTTGTTGACAACAACAAAAAGTGACTGTTAACGATTTACGTTTGTATATATGTTTCATACAAGCAGACTCCACATATTGTGCATGGTAGGCCGTTGTTTGACATAATCCACAAGAAGTTGAGATTTAGTTCTAACACTAAATTTTAACCCTTGTTTTCAAAATGTGAAATTGAGTTCTGGTTGATCAAATTTTTATTTAATGGAAATTATAAATTTACATAATTTCTTTATTTTATTTGTGCATAATTTACCACCAAATTTGTGTATATAATTTATTTTAATAGTTTTAGGTGGCTACTCTGAATCACATTATACAAAATAAATTATAAATATTAAGTTCTAATCTTTATTATAATGCAAAATCATAGTTTTTAAAATTATATTTGTTGTTTGATAAGATAACCTGTAAAATCTACAATTGAACTAATATTAATATGATCCATCTTATAATCAAAAAGTACAAATATTATATAATTTATTATATTTTATTTTTATTAATAAAATCTATATATCTATATCTATATATACATATATTTATCTAATTTTTTTATATTTGAAATTTCAAAAAATTTATTCAATAAACTAAATTATTAATTAAAATTTACTCTTACAATATTTTGGTCTTTCAAATTAAAGTATATTTTAAGATTTGGTTTTTATAATTTATAATTTATAAAATAATTAATATATTAATTTATTTAACTATATTTATTATTTGGTGTAGTAATTTAATTATACTTATGATATTTATATATAAAAAGTAGTTTTTATTTTTTTTCAATATATAAGTCATTTCTGAAATATTTATTTAAAATGATTATGAAATTTCTAAATTAATTTAAAAGTACACAATTTTAATAGAAAGGAAATATATATTATATTTAAAATAAAACAAATAATTTTCTATACAAATGCAGTCTTGGGAAACATATATCAAATTTTTTTATTATTATGCTCTAAAAGATTCAAATAGTTTTTAATTTTTGACCATTTTTATAAATTTATCATTATAAAAGTTTAGTGATCTTATAAAATTTGACACATTTTGTAATATTTCACATAATATTAAAATTAATTACATATTTGTAGTTCTACTTTAACAGTATAGACTATAGTTGAATATGCTTTATGCTCGGATATATTTTTAATTCAATATAAAATAACGAATAATACAATAATACATTGGTATTTGAGAAATGCTTATAAATTATAATATTGTAAAATTTGAAATAGCATATCTTTAAAGCATCTGAGGTGGTTGAGATTTTTAACAAAGTGTTAAATTAATGATTGGTTAAATTAATCTTTTATTATTATTATAGATGGTATATATTAATTTTAGTAAGATCATTTAAAACTTAAATGATAACTTTTTACCAATCCATAAAAATAAGGATTGTATTTTAACAGAGTAGATAGATATCATGAAATTGATGGCAAAAAGATTATTGGATAGTCCATTAAAAAGCAAAGAGATAAGAACATGATTATCTAAACTCCGTGCATCCAGTTTCTTTTTCTCAAACGCTTTTTGTCTGAGAAGTTTTTTTCAATTTTTAAATAAAGTATAGCTTTTTAATTGGTTTTACCCAAGACATTTATTTGTTATCAAAAGATATTTATTTGTTGTCAAAACAATTTAGTCTAAAAAAAAGTAGAGATAATACACAATTATATATCTCTCATGGGAAATTGTCAAAAATATCATTTTTGTATCATTTTTATTTTTATTTTTAAAAGAAAAACACATTTATAACCCTTGGATTAATTAATCTAAGACTAAGAGTTTATAGTTGAAAGGTGGAGGTAGGCTAGGGTAGAGTTTGACAATGTAAAATTTAGGATTTTAATTAATTTTTTTTTTAAAATTGCTTTTTAAAAAAGTGATATTTATGAAAATGTATTTTTAATGATGATAAAAATAAAAAATAATACAACAAAAATGGTAAACTTAAAATTTTTCCACTGATCTTGGTTTCAATGTTTTTTTTTTGTTAAAAGTAGAGTTTTCCAGACCGAGATATAAACTAATTTCCAAAGAATGGTTTACCGGCAATAGACAAACCTAGTTGCTATACGTGGAAGTTAAATTACCTACATCGTCTAGCCACACGGATGAGCAATCTAAGGCTATGCGCTTAGCACCTTTCCAAGCATGTCATATCACCCCATCACACCTGTCTAGTTCAAGTTTCCATATTTTCTGAAATAGCTTTTTTTTTTTGTCAAAATAATTACTCCCACAATTTCTTCTTGAAAAGGCTAAACCTAAAGGCCATGATCATTCCGGGTTCTTAAGTGAAGTTTTTAACTTTTGATTTTTGATTTTTTCATTTTTTTTTATTTTACGACTAAAAATCAGTTCTTAAAACTCTTATTTAAGAACCGATTCTTAGTTTTTCTTAGTTAAAAATTAAGAACCATCTCTTAACAAAAGTTAAAAATTTCACCTAAAAACCAGTACAATAAACATGGCCTAACAGAAGGCACTCAACCTTTTATCTGTTCACCAGGTTAAGTGGATCCTTTAGGTTTTGTGATTTGGACGCCTTCAATCTTCTTTAACTTATCTTCTTTTTTATTTGAATATATTTTCCTCTGGCACGCACTCTAAATCAGCTGTTCATAAACATTCACTTTCAGTTCACAAGAGTCTCTAAGAGCATCATTAACCACATAACCCCATATGGGTTTCTTAATGAATTGTTTAATAATAAAAGTTAGTTAAGAAATTTAGTTAAGAAACCCATAGATTTTGTGCTCCATTGGGAGTTTCTTAACTAAAGGTTCTTAAAGAAAAAAAAATATTAAACATTGTTTTTTTTTTAATTTTTTTTTTAAACAATACACTGGTTCTGGACACTGGTTTTTTGTCTTGTTGCAGCCTCATAGGCTCCAGAAAACTTGCAAACATGATCGTTTATCTTCTGCCACCTTTGTTTACACTGAATTGCCTCCCGCTTTTCACCTCTTTCAACCTTTGGACTAGCTGCAAAGTAAGCAGCTATGCGTTTCCAGAAAGCCCCTGCCTTTTGCTCATTGCCCACAACAGGATCCTTGCTCGTGTTTAACCATGAGCTAATGAGGACTATATCATCTGAGGGACTCCATTTCTTTCTTTCTTTGCGCTCTGTAGCTGTCTCTTCACCGCTGCCATGTATTTCAGTACATTGCGTACCAGAGAAATGGACTTGTGAGCTAACTGGCTGATGAACGGATGGTTCAGGATAGAAACTATCTTGTTGACTGTTTAACAGATCAACAAAATTGGAGCTACGACCATATGGATTCGTTGAATCCATATCCTAAACTGTGAAAGAAGAGAGATAGAGAAGAAGAAATGTGTTGGAAGAGTAATATTAAACAAGCAAAACGTGTTTAGAAGATGGAAAGAGATGAGATGGGATAAAGATGGAAAGAGATGAGATGAGATGAAGATGGAATCTGATGGAGCTAAAGAACTCGTTTTAACAGATGAAAAGAGATGAGATGACAAGTATCTAACATATTAATTACCTAGCAAACCATCTTAAAAAAGCATTCATCACAATCAACTATTCTAACCATTCATCACTAACCACAACCTACTCTAACCAGCATTGATCACACACATATTCACTAACCACTACCTAACTCTAACAAACATTGATCACACACATTAATCACAATCAACTGCTAGCAATAAAGAAAAAAGCAAGAAAATAGAATCAAGTTAAGAGCAATGGTGTGATCGTACCATCACCAGGATTGTCATTAATAGCAGTATCAACTTGCTTGACAAGACTGACACCAACGTTCTTGAGTTTATTCCTGCAAAATCAAAACTGTAAATGAGTCTTTGTATATGGAATAAGCTTTGAGTAATGAAGCTTTATGTTGTCTTTACCTTTTCCACATACGAGACTGTACCTTGGAACTTCACACACATTCTCACTACCATCCATCTACAGAAGCACAAACAATCATTAAAAATTGAAGCCTTTAAAGCTTGAGTGGAATAGAATCTTAAGTTTCAGTTTGAGCTGATCAAGTTCATGTAACCAAACCAAAGATGAAGCCTTTACTCTAAGAAACCAAAAACTAAAATACTAGTTGATTAAGTTCATGTAACCAAACCAAAGATGAAGCCTTTACTCCTAATTTAGCTTAATTCCAGATTACGTTTATCACAGAGCTTGACTATTCCATATTCCAAGCTTCTAACGATGATAAGTTAACATTTAAACTAGATTTAGTTCCATTGTTTACCTCATCACTTCGGTTTCATTAATGGAGCAGTAGCGTTACTTGCATGGCTTGGAGAAACTCTTGTTCCATTTCACCAATTGTTTTCTTCTCAGCCTTGTTGATACTGCAATACAGCCTGATGTTGCTATCCACGTTTTCACCTTCCACTTGACCTTAAACGAAAAACCAAAAGACTAAATTCAAAACTTCTAATAGCAAAGGTTACAGCTTTTGGGAAAATCAACTTAAGACCTGATTGCTCTGTCTTGGCTTTTGGAGGCAAGAGTAATCTTTTCCTCAAGGGAATTGATCTCCCACGGCTTATCTGAGACCATTGAGTCCTCGACGACGAGAAACAGGTGGTGGATTTGTGAGAAACGACGGAGAGAGCACCTTGATGACTATGATTTTCATGGAAGGGAAAATAATTGAATTTTAACACAAAACCGAAAGAAAAGATCAACCTTCGTCGTCTCAAGGAGAAGGAGAACTCGCTTGTCGGAGAAAACAAGAGAGATGAAGAAAGAAAGAGAAAAGAAACAAAGAAAAAAAAGAAAAAAAATATGATGTATTGACCATGTGGTGACACGTGGTTTAAAAAACCCCTCAATTATCGGTGCCCAAAGTTTTGCATTAAGGATCGGTTACCCATATATTATTTAGTTTTGATTTAATTAAATGACTTAATTACCTTAAAAACCCAGTTAAGAAACTGCATTAATGATGCTCTAACTAGACTATTTTCCCTTTTACAAAATAAAATAAAAAATTGTTGTTTCTCTTTTATCTCAGAGAAACCACAAACCACGACCCCAAATCACATTATGTCTCTGGCTTTCTTCAAGCAAATGAGGTAGAGGACCGCATTGCCTTCGAACCAAATGAGCTATCTGGCACCATTATTCATCATTGGTCTTAGAAGACTAAGAGCACCATTAACGCGGTATTTAATGGTGTCTCTTATTGAAATTTTAATTAAAAAGAAAATAAGAAATAGAAAAAGAGGAAGTCACGTACCCTATTTTCACCACGCAAGATACCGTCTTTAGCGCCACCTGTCAAAAGAAGAGTGGATGGAGAGGAGGTGGTGTCGCGACCTTCGGCTTCTCTCTCTCTCTCGAATCCGAAGAGACTTGCATTGGACTATATAAATGTATGGGTCTCTAACTTAAGTCTCTTAAACTTGCATTTATTACAAAATACTATTAAAAACAATTAAGAGACACTAAATGGATCTCTAGGTTAATCATGCTCTAACCGATTCCAAATCACTTTAATAAATTGGGGTATTTATATCTAGTTTAGATTTGCTAGGATTTTTTTAAGACTATTTTTATGTTAAAGGATTTACAACGAATAATTCAGACAATTAAGTCAATTTTCGATACAATTTACTTTATTTTTATTTTTCTTAAAAAGAGAAATTACAAGATCGAAATTAAGCCATTGAAAAGTAAAATCCAAAAGCTCAAACATTGCAACACAATTGATAATATACTACGATAACAATCAAATGATCACTTTCTTCTCTTTTCATAGTTGACTCGTAGGATAAGTGGATCAAGGAGTCATGGGGCAAACCAGAAGACGGCCAAATTTGTCAACGTTTGTATGGTCTTCCTCTTCCTTTGCTTCCACCACCGTACTTGTAGGCAACTTCACGATCTTAGTGTCAACTATCTGTTTATTCTTACTCCATAGAAATAAGTATAAACCGATCACAACCACCACAGAACCTACAACGCTGAAACGTTAACAAAAATAATTTTGAATAAGAAACATGTTGACGATTTTATAAGCCCTTTAAAAAAAATCAATTGATTAGTGTTTCATATAATATATTATTAAATTTTATTCCATTCTTTGTTTTTTTTTTAGATTTGTAATAATATTGAATATGCATAGTTTTATTTTACCTTCCTAAATAAATCATACGATGAAGTATCAAGAAATCGAATAAGGTTGCGGACATAAGTATGACAGGACTGAACGCTGATGTAAAGACAGGTCCACGTTTTTGAATACACCATGACGTTCCCACCGTACACATTCCTTGGCCAACCGCACCCTATAAACATATGAACACACAATAGATCAGTGTTTGATTATCGTGAATTTATATACTCCCTCCGTTTCTGAATAGATGATGTTGTTGTTTCAAAATAGATTATGCTTTAATATGTTTATATTACTTTAAACTTTACTGAAAACAGTATAACCAATTAGATGTTGCAATCATTTTTTTCATTAATCGAATGATTTTTAAATTATATTTTTAAACTATTTTTTAGAGAAAATATTTTTTAATCTTTGTGTATTAAAACAAAATATCATCTATTGAGAAACGGAAGGATTAATATTTATATGCATGTATGTATGTGATGTATATATACCGCTATAATGACGGTGATGATGGTGAGTTTGTCTCTGAGGATCCAACCGTCCACATCTCTAGTCTTGATCAAGCTAAGAATAGCACACTGAACCGTACCAAAGACCGATAAAATGACCGTACTCGAGTATGGACAAGGGTAGGTCGAGTTGATCTTGGCTTGTATAAGCATCCAGCAACTGAAAAGTGTAACTCCAGTGAATAGAAGAAAACATCCTTTGAACCAGTTCTCATGTCCTGTGTGGATGTTTAAAACCGTTGCATGTGCATGAGAGTTCGATAATGGAACGCCTTGGTACAACGTAAGAGTTAAAGCTCCTGCTAAGCTTATTATAGCTCCAAGAACGACGCCGTATCCTGCTTTTGTTTTCATATTTAGCTTGTCGAATCTAAAAAGAGAAATCAATAATGTGTAAACGTGTTAGATTATATTTGAATTGATAACATTTAGAGATACTTTTAGGTTATGATTATGCTTAATAGTAAGTGTACCGGAATATTAAAGCCATAATGAAAGTGGTGGCAGGCATGGTTCCCCAAAAAGCAGATCCCAAGGTGGCAGAAGTGTAGCTGAGGCCAAGCAAATAGCAATATTGCATCAAACTCGCCCTGCCAACAAAACAAAGAAAAAAAAACATTGCAATAAAAGATAGACAAATCTTTCAAATAAACATTTTGAAGTTATTATCACAAAAATAAACAAAAATAGATCTTAAAAATGATTAAAATAAAAGAATTTATTTTAAAAAATTTAATATTTTTTATTTTTTAAAAATTTAGATTTCATTTCCAAAATCCAACCTTATAACTCTAAACCTTAAGTCTAAATTAGTTAACCCAATGAGTATAAATGTATATTATACACCTTTTAATAAAATCTATTTTGGTCATTTTTCTCTTTAGTTACTATTTTGGGGATAAAAAATTAAGTCTATTTTGATCATTATTTTGTAAAAGATTTAAATATTTTTGAAGAGACTAAAACCAATCTACACAATAAAGAGGAACATAACTGTAAGAAATTATGAGTTAAGGGGCTAAAACTGAAACTTACCCAAAAAGGGCACTGAAGAAATGCTGAAATGAGAGGCTTATAGTTAGCTTTGGCCTTGTTTCCCTGACAAAATCGTGAAAAGGAATATTTTAATTTGTCTTTTTTGTCTTTTTAAAATATAACTTTTCACAGCATAGTAAAGAAAATTTAAACTCAGAAATCATTGGCATGAACTTACTCTGATTAATTTAAAACAGTATGAAATGTAAAATCAAATAACTGAATAAAAACAGAATAAGGATTTGAAATAATTGTTCCTATTAATTTTGTTTATTAAGCAGCTAAAAATTACTAAGAAAAAATTGCAACCAAAGTAACAAAATAGTTATTTAAATTCAAAATTAGACTTACCGTTCCCAAAAATAAGCGATTGGAAGAAGAAAAATGGTGGAAATACCCAAACGATAAGTAGCAATAACCATATGATTAATGCCTCCATCAAGAACTTTCTTAATCAAAGCCTGAACCATCCCATTAATCATGTTAATCACGGTAATCATGATCAGCGGTGCCCATTTCCCGTCGATATAACCCATGATTAGTAAGTTATTTAAAAATATATTAATAACTTATTAATCAACGTCTCGTCTCTCACGTAGTCTCTATACTCTCTCTCTATCTCGCTCTCTTGCTTCTTTTATCTATCTCTTATTTAATAACTTGTTTGAGGAGTCGAGACCAGGTGGATATATTTATACAGATCATGTAGGCTGAGTTGGAGGCAATTTTTTTTTCTTTTCTTTTGGAAAATGAGTCGCTATGACTTTATTTTATCACTACAACAAGCAGTTAATTTTCGTACTGTATATATATAATACAATATGCTTTTTAATTTTCTTAGTGGAAGGGAGTAGTTGTTTCTTTTAGGACTTTAGGACTATAAAATCTTAGCTCATAATCCTAAAGCAGTTGTTTTCCAACTTTAGCTTGATTAAAATAAGCAGCTCTTTCCAGACTGTTATCTATATAACTTACTGTAAACAAATCTCTCTATATATTTTTGAGAAGCATTGTAACATTTTAATTGTGTCATTAATTGTATTGATTCTTAGATTCTTAAAAAAATAGGTTAAACTACTAGAATAGATACAATACATGCCATTCATTTTTTGGGTCCAAAATCTAAAAATACTTCGGTCAAAAAAATCTAAAAATGTATTATACTTCTTATTAAGTTAATCATAAAATTAATTAGTATTCTACAAAAATAATATTCTCCTTCATTTCTTAAATTAAAACTACAAACTTACCTAATATGATTTAAAATATATATGAAATTAATAATACTAAATAATAAACACTTGATAACAATCTATGCATATTCTATCATTTTTGTTTAATTTTATATTATAAATTAAACCTACACATTCAACATATAATTAAAATTCAATTTTTATATTTGTTATATTTTAATTCTTTTAAACGATAAGAAAACTGTTAGAATTTCCAAAATATTTTTTTTGGATCAATGATTTAAAAGTTTAGTATAAAAAATATAAATAATCATAAAATCATATTAGTAGGAAGTCTCATTTAATTTATATCCAGAAATAAATCTATTTAATGTTATTTTAATTAAATATTTATCATATAAAATTCAGAAATATTTAGTTTTGAAATTTTAGAAATATGTATTATATTTGAATTGATAATTAAATTTTTTTATCAAAACACTAAAATATATTTTACATATTTTTATTATTTTAAAAAATTATTTTTGAAAATTATTTATTTTAAATAATATTTTATAAATATCTCATTACACGAAGAACAGAAAGGGTAATTTTCATGTTTACCACATTATTGGTTTTACCTTCATTAAAGAGACATTTTCAGAAATACCATTTTTAAGAAGTAATTTAAAAAATAAATAAATTAGAATTCCAAATTGGAGAATTTTCATGTTTACCACATTATTGGTACCACTTTTCATTTTTATCTTAATTAAAGAGATATTTTAATAAATACCATTAGGTAAAATTATAAAAAATTAATTAAAATCCTAAATTTTACATTCATAAACCCTACTCCACCTTACCCCACCCCTCAATTCTAAACCATAAGTTTTAGATTAATTAACCCAATGATTATAAGTGTGTATTTTCCTTTAAAAAATAAGGGTAAAAGTGATTAAGGTAAACATGAAAAGTGATACTATGAAAAGTGGTATTTTTGACAATTCCGCATCCAAATTTTACATTTCTAAACTCTACCCCAACCCCACCCCTCAACTCTGAACCCTAAGTCTTAGATTAATTAACGTAAAGGTTATAAGTTGTTTTGCCTTTTAAAAAATAAGAGTAAAATTGATTAAGGTAAAGATGGAAAGTGGTATTAAGAAAGTGATATTTTTAACAATTTTCCCACAAAATATTACCTAATTTATAATTATATTTAGAAAATTGAACTTGGAGAACTAGAAACTAATTTACATGGTATCTTAACTTCTAAGTTTAGCGAAAATTAAAGTGTTTCTCAATTGTATTTTTCCTTTAGTTGATATAAAATCTGCTTTTAATTGATGAAATTGATTACACTTTAACTTTATATATATTTTGAATCATTACACTGGACTCTATCTGTTAACAACGTGAGAATTATAGTATAAACAATTGTTAATCCGATTGGTGGAAAAGTTTAGTATAACAAAAAAAACTTTTTTTAACTTATAGACAAAAAAACCTTTAACGTATGCACTTCCCCCTTTATAATATTGAACTATTGATGTTTTGAAGTTATACATATATTTAAGAAATTATTCCCAAGGTTCTAAAATGCAGGATGTTTTTTTTGTGTTTCAATATTTTAAAATATACTTTAACTTTACCCAAAACTGGGTAATTAATAATATTTTATAATTTATTTTGTAACTGATTAAGTACCATTTAATTTATTTTTTAAACAATATTTTAAGATTAAAAAGTATTTTTTTATGTGCTTAATTATATATATATATATATATATATATATTTGTATAAAATTTAGAACAAACGAATATTCGACCTTAAAATTTTGATTATTTGTGATTATTTCATTTTTAACGAATAATAGTTTTTAGTATTTAATTTATTCTGAAGACTTACGGATATTCATATATTTTGGATTTAAGTGATAATTAATCAAATCAAAATTAACGATAAAATGTCCAACTATATATTGAAGATTTGTAAAGCATTATGTCTACACATCCCACGAGGTAGAGGACTTTTCCTAGGGTCGAAGAAGAACATTGAACTGATGACTGTACTCAACACTATATTGACACTACAATCTCGTCTGAAGGTGTATAATTCCATTCAACATTCACCTATGTGTAACCTGGCCATACCAAAAGAAATGCACCATAGGGGATCCATGGTTTCTACCATAGACGAGCGAAAAGTGTGGTGGACCATACAAAGCAGAAGGCATGTTTTGTGCCTTGAACCTTCTTATCCGAAACCAACATGTTTGACTTGGCAGCTACCTATCATGGAGAGGGAAAGACATTCACACCTGGCTCCGTGCCGGTTGGACAGAGCAGTAAACAATAGTGATTGGGCAAAACTCTTTCCTTCATGCAGAAGGATCAAGAGAATCAAACCATAGACCTCTTATCTCTTTCCTTGACACGAAAATAAGAAAAGGGCACAAAGTATTGGGATACGACAGACGCCTAAGGAACAACTTGGAAGTGAAAAAAAAGATAATTAAAGACGTATGTCCAGCATACTCTTATCGCGAAGTGGAAAACATGTTAGCATAATTTAGAAGAGAAATCTGCAAAGGGAGTAATTTGTGTACTCATTCAGGTACAAGTTGTTTCTTTCGGAATCAGATTTTTTGGATTTTAAAATTAAATTCGACTTGGATGTTATAAATTTATGTGTGGAGTTCGAGTTGTGTCTTTCCAAATCTGAATAATTTTGATTCTGATGTGTATGAACATAAAAATATCTAAATAACTAATATATCTGAAATGGGTTTAGATATTTATATCAAAAATAATCTTATTATCTAATTCAGTCCAAGTTTTTGTATACAATTAGTTATACGGCGACATATCTAAATTATATAGCACTAATCATAAAAAGTAAATAACAAAGTATAAAAACATAAAAATCAATATTGGTGTCGACTCGCGAATTAAGTTCTAGCAAATATTAAATTACCAACTCATAAATTTAGAATATTTCAATGTTAATATTTAAAATGAATTTTATGAAGAAAACAAAAGAAATTAAAAAAAAAATGAACTTTCGACGGTTGTCTAATGATATTTCAAGCAATTCAGGAGAACATATATTGTTGATTTTTTAATATATCATTAAATTTTGTTAATTAATTTTGATGAAATTGAAAAAGCAGTTCACAAGAATCTCTCGCAAACTTTATTTATTCTATTTTCAGTTTCTTCTTTTCTATTATTTCAAAGCTAGTCATCACCGCAAAATCTTGACACTGATAGCGAAATCTTTAAAGGAATGTCAAAAAAATTCATCGGTGGCCATGGAAACTTGATCGATTAGAACAAAACAACTGAGATACTTTTGTTCTATCATTACAACTAAATGATTTAAGTAAATCTGTCTACTAATTTGGTTGTTAGGATGTTTTAAAGGGATATAGAATTCATCACTCAGTGTACTACGACAGAAAAAAAATCACTCAGTATACTACGTCCATTAGTTAATAATCAATATTAAATTACCAACTCATAAACTTAAAATATATCAATGTTAATATTTAAAATAAATTTTATGAAGAAATAAAAAAAATGAATGTTCGACGGTTGTTTTATGATATTTCACGCAATTCAGGAGAAGTAGAGTTAATTTCAACATATATTGTTGATTTTTTAATATATCGTTAAAATTTGTTAATTAATTTGATGAAATTGAAAAAACAGTTCACAAGAATCTCTCGCAAACTTTATTTATTCTATTTTCAATTTCTTTTTTTGTTCTATTATTTCAATGCTAGCATCACCGCAAAATCTTGACACTGTTAGCGAAATCTTCGAAAGGAATATCAAACAATTCATCGGTGGCCATGGAAACTTGATCGATTAGAACAAAATAACTGAGATACTTTTGTTCTATCATTACAACTAAATGATTTAAGTAAATCTGTCTACTAATTTGATTGTTAAGATGTATTGAAAGGGATATAGAATTAATCACTCAGTATACTACGACAGAAAAAAAAAACATTCAGTATACTACAGTTTATTTGTATAAATATATTACAATATCCAAATGAGCCCCTAGTAAAGTAAAATCTAAAAAGCTTAACCATTGCAACACAAGTGTTGTTACAAATTTTTGAGAGGATTTCATTTTTTCTCAAATCAAATCGGTACTTCTGAGGATTTGATCAAGGAGTCATGGGGATAACCAAAAGATTGCCTAATTTGTTAACATTTGTATGATCTTCCTCTTCCTTTCCTTCTTCCACCGTAGGTAATTTATTGATCTCACAATCATCTATTTGTTTGCTCTTACTCCATAAAAATACGTATAAGCCAATCACCACCACCACAGAACCGATTACACTACATCACAAAAGAAAAAACAGTACAAAAATTCAGTCGAAAGTTGAAGTATATTCTTTTCTATAATATTAAATATGCATAGTTTTTTTTTAGAGAATACATATCCTTACCTTCCCAAATAAATCAAACGATGAAATATCAAGAAATCGAACAAGGTTGCAGATATAAGCATGACAGGAGTAAATGCTGAGGTGAAGACTGGTCCTCGTTGTTTAATACACCATGATATTCCCACCGTACACATTCCTTGCGCAACCACACCCTATAAAGACACATACATCCAGACTTCCAGTTTATCAATGTTGGATTATTTTAGAGGAGATTCTTGTTATTAAAGACGTCTATTGTGGCCAATTGTAATTATAAATTGTAGTGAAAAGTTTTCAAAATTTTGGTCCCAAAACTAGGTTGAATCCTTTTAGTGAACCACCAAATTATGTATTCACATTTACTGATAGCAACTTATATATAAATGAATGTACCATATTAGAGATAAAATATCCCACATCGGAAATTTTATTGGACATTAACAAATATATGAAGAGTCAGAGCTAATCCACTTATCACCAATTGGTTTTAAGTTAAAATTTCATAATAAACATGAATCTAACAAGGTATTAGAGTCCAGATCATAAATAGCATAAACTCCTAACTAATAAAACACTTTCCGATCGGGTATAAAGGTCGTACTTAACCTTTCGACCTGGTATAACTGCATGATTTATGGCTGAAAAAAACTACCATTTCAAGAAAGGGTGTTAATGATAGAATATCCTATCGGAAATTAAATAGGACATTAACTAATATATAAAAGGTTAGAATCAATTCAGTTATTACCAATTAGTTTGAAGTTGAAGTTCATAATAAGTCTGAATCTAACATACCGCTATAATGACGGTGATGATGGTGAGTTTGTCTTTGAGGATCCATTCTTCAACATTTCTAGTCTTGATCAAGCTAAGAAGGGCGCATTGAAGCGTACCGAAAGCAGATAAAATAACGGTGCTCGAGTATGGACAAGGGTAATTCACGTTGACCTTGGCCTGTATAAGCATCCAAGAACTGAAAAACATAACTGATATGAATAAACATATACAACCTTTGGTCCAATGCGCATGTCTTGTGAGATGATTCAAAGTCGATGCTTGTTCTTGAGAGTTTGTTAACGGAATGCCTCGGTACATTGTAAGAACTAATGCTCCTCCTAAGCTTATCATAGTTCCAAGAACGATGCCGTATCCCACTTTTGTTTTCATATTTAGCTTTTCGAACCTGTAATTTGTTATGCATAAAAGAAAGTGTGAGAATACACTTAAAATGATGACAAAGGAATACTTTTTAAAAAAAATTTAAATATGGTAATTAGTTAGTAAATATACCTGAATATCAAAGCCATAATGAAAGTAAGAGCAGGCATTATCGCCGTGAAAGCTGACCCCAATGTGGCAGAAGTATAGGTGAGCCCGAGCAAGTAGAAATATAGTACCAAGCTCGCTCTGAGAAAAATATATTATAATAAAATATTAGGACATATTTCTATATATTCCTGTTTATGTGAATACGCATATTTTATATTACTTAGATTTCTTTTTGTCGATTTATGGACATATTTAGACGTATAAATATAAGACCATTACGTCTATTAATCAATAACAAGAACAACTTTTTTTAAACAACTTCTTATATACGTTTCTCATAAAAGATGAAGTTCTTAGACACAAAAGAGACTTAACTGAAAGAAACTATGTGTTCATGCATGGATTAAAACTGAAACTTACCCAAAAAGAGCACTGATGAAAAGCTGACACGAAATGCTTATGGTTAGCTTCGGCCTTGTTTTCCTGATGGAGCAATATTGATTTAGAAATTAAGCGTCATAAATTGTATGGCAATTAAGAACTGAAAATAAAGATGAACTGTAACAGCTTTGCTAAGTTTTCTATCAGGAGAAAATATATGAAAAAATATGAAAAATGATAACTGTAAATAAAGATGAACCGTAACGATATGTAAAATATGAAAAAATAAGAAGAAAATTTTGAAGAAAAAAATAAGACTTACCGTTCCCAAAAATAAGCGACCGGAAGAAGGAATAAGGTGGAAATGCCCAAACGATAGGTAGCAATAACCATATGATTAATGCCTCCGTCAAGAACTTTCTTAATCAAAGCGTTAACCATCCCATTAATCATGTGAATCACAGTCATCATGACCAATGGTGTCCATTTCCAATCGATACAACCCATGGTTAGTAAGTTAATTAACAATTTGTCAATTACTTAATCAGCCCCTTCAACTTTCTAGCTGTTTTCTCTCCCTCCCTTCTCTATAACGTATGTTCTATATATCTTTTTAGTAACTTGTACCAGTAGTGAAGCATAGAGACTAGGTAGATATATTTATAATATTATTATAGAATATTTTACAAATATATCATATGATAAGAATGAATTGTTAGCTATCAATTCTTAAACACGTGAACAAAGTTTTTTCTTTGAAATGTTTAAATAGCCGCCTGTATATTTTATGATTTATTTATTTATAGGGTGGTAAAGAGCTAGTAGTTCGATAAAGAATCTTATTAAGACTTAGAAAACCATAACTTTAGCTTAATTTATTGTTTCTTTGTTCATTTAAGCTATAAAGCTTTTATATTCAAATTAGGAACTATTATTCTAACTTGTTATCACTATAATCAGAAAATGAAATGTATGTCCTATAAATTTAAGGGGTGTCTTAACTTTTAAGTTTATAAAATTAAATGTGTTTCAAATTTTAGTTTAGCTTAATTAGTTAATAATTAAATAAAACTCGCTTTTGTTAATGAAGATGATTTAGCTTTTCTTTTCTTTTTTTATTTAGCTTTATCAACCTTTAGCTTTTTTCTTAATGATGAAATTGACCTTAAATAATTAACAGCGTTAGCAAATACAAATCACTTGTTAATTTCACTAGTACAACATAGCTTTATGAAAAAAATGAAGAATGATTTTGTTTAAATATCAGTGGAAGATCAGAAAATTAATAAATATCAATCTTAAAAATTAAGCAAATCAGAAAGAAATATTTTGTTTCGTCCACATTGGTCGGAGAAAAACTTTGGCAATGGTGGTTCTAGCAACAAACATGATCGAATATCGGGCAAAGATTTGGCCGCGTTGTAGATAACTATTTTATTTTTTAACACGATGAATATTATTGTATACAAGTAGATATTGTCTTAGTATGTTAATTTTGTTTTATATACCAGGTTAAGTGAAGTAGTACGCCGCACGTCACGACTTATGCTTTAAAAATAACGTATGCTTTCAAAGAAGTTCGACCTAGCAATCTATAGTAACTTTAACTGCCTTCGCCTTTCTAGCGTTCGGCGAGTCACGCTAATGTTGTGAGAGTGCTCTTTCCTTATTTCTTTTATGTTCTTTTTCTACCGACCTTTCAGACATGGTTTGAAGGTAGACTTGAGCCGATTAAGTAGCTAGGCTTGAGTCTCCAACGGATGCTCCTCGTCGGATGGACCAAACCCATTGAGGACAGTTTGGTTAGTGTCTCTCTGAAGTTTTATTAGGTTTTTTCAGTATGGTAATGCCGTATGTTAAAATTGTCAATTCGACCAATTAGAGAATGCTTTATGCTTTAAATATTGGTATCATCAACAGCTGGCTACGAACACCGATAATTTCAACCAAATAAATAAACTATAAATGCACGGTGAAATGTGCGGTAGTATGCATGAGATCAAATTCAAATCACGAGAATCAAAAGTCACGTTATAGATGTGCGAGGTAATGCGCGAGATAAGGAGAAAACAAGGAAGATGAATGAAATAAGGTTTAATTAAAAAAAAAAGTGCGAGATAATGGATTAGGCCTATATTGTTTTCTTTTTGAATTAAAAGAATTTGACAAGAGGGAATTTGCATGGATTCAGACACGCACAAATATATAATTCAGCATGCATTTATGAGTTGTTGTAAACTAAAATCATGGTTTTATAACTTACATAATGAATCAGTTAGGTGTATAAAAGATCTCAATTGTCTTTTAATTTTACGATGTTACATATGATATGATGATCAACTAGTTTATAGTAATTTAAACTTCCAACTATCTTAAATTGTACGAAAAATCTCCAACTAAACTTTATGTTTTTAAACCCTCAACTATTAAATTGTTAATGTTGTTAACCTTCCATTAACAAAGTCGTTTTTTATGAACGGAGACCTGTTAAATTAAAACGCATTGTTTCATATAATCACAGATACGACACGAGATGCTTATAATCAACATAAATTTTAGTGATTTAAACCCTCAACTATTCTTAAATCGGATGAAAACCCCACAACTAAATTTTATGTTTCTAAACCTTCAACTATTAAATCTTTAATGCTTTTAGCTCTCTCTAAACAAAGTCATCTTTTCTGAACAATGACTTATTAAATTGAACCACACCATTTCCTTCAGTCACATAAACGACACAAGATGCTTAAAATTCTATTTACCAATGGGTAGGGACAATCACGATTCATCGCCAAATATAAAAAAAAGATTCTTCTTCATTTTTAAGAACCATCGATGATGATATAAGTCAAAAAGCTTTACTGTTTCTAATTCTAATTATTTCTCTCATGTTTAATTTTTTGATAAATTATAGGTAAATTTTCGAGCGTGAAAAGATGGATAACCTAGGCTACTTAACATTTTAAAATTCACCTTTTTGATAAATAAATGAACATGAGAGAAAGAATTGATATTAGAATCAACAAAATTTTCTAGCTTATTTCACCTTCTATGGTTCTTGAAAAAGAAAAAAAAAATGTTAATGTTATTTGGGATGAATCGTGATTGTGGATACGCTCCAATTTAACGGTTTTCCTTAAAGGCATTAAACGTTAAATAGTTGAGGGTCTTAAAACATATAGTTTTAATTGGAGGTTTTCCATCTGATTTAATAATAGTTGAAGGTTTAAATCACTAAAATACTCATTGATTTTAAGCATCTTATGTCGTTTCTAGATTATATGAAACACCGCATTTCAATTTAACGAGTCTCCGTTTATAAAAGACGACTTTGTTAACAGAAAGTTAACGGCATAAACGGTTTAATAGTTGAGGGTTAATAACATAAAATTTTAGTTGGAGGTTTTTCATCCGACTTAAAAATAGTTTGAGGTTTAAAGTACTAAAAACCTGATCAACTAATTTCACTATATGCGAACATATGAATAGCGATTCCACAATGTAACTATTCCCATAACATTTGGATCGACATACGGCTCTACTCTGCATGTACGACATCTTCGATGGATGAACTCTCACCGCAACACACGACCACAACAAATAGCTATACCTACAACACTTTGAAACCTTAGAAAAGCTTGCACCTTATAATTTGTAAGAAATTGCATTTTTCTGAAAATCAAAGTTTATATCTGATGTCAAAAAATTTAAACTTTGACAACTAAACCACGAGCAACTTTTGAGCTCCAAAATAATAAAGAAGCAACTTGTTGACTAGTTGACCCGTTGGACTAATATATCCATGTAATTCACCGGCGTTGAGATCAATTTATGCAAATTTTTTTTGTGGTAATCAAAGGTGCTCGAAGTATTCATTCTGCTGTAATTTATATTGATTATTTCCACCGATTTGGCTTTTTTGGAATCGATGTCTAATTTCTAACTAGTGTAGTTACTGTTGAAAAAAAACATTCATGCAAGTCTTGAGGGTAGCATGGAATTCAAAGAGCAAAGTACTTGAACAGAATTGATAAGAACCTTTGTTTGCTCTTATATTTGAAATTACTACTTTCAAAATAGTGTACAAAGTGAGGGCTGATCAAATCAATGAGTCATTGGAACAGCCATGAGAAGGCAACTTCTTTGAACACTCTTCCTCCTTCATTTGCCTGACCTTCCCCAACAAGAATATGTACAGTCCAAAGACAACAATGCCAGATCCGATAACACTACACATATAAAAGATCGATCACATTCAATTACATACATAACATATGTATATATGTGTCTAATTAATACTGTAATTCAACGTACCTTCCAATACAAATTTGACGATGAAGGATCGAGAAATCAAATAGGGCTGCGAAGATAATCCCCACCGGAGTAAAAACTGAAGTAAAGATAGTTCCTCTCTTTCTGATACACCAAGATGTTCCCACAGTACATATGGCTTGTGCTACCGCTCCCTATAGCACATTATTGTTAGAATTGATGATTTATGAAGAGAAAGAGTATGAACACTCAAGAACACTCAAGAACACTCAAGAACAAATAAGAATAAGAAGGAGAGAAACTTATTTCCTTGATTCATTTCTTTGCAAATACATTGTAATATATAGAGAATACAAAAGACATCTTCCATAAACAAGGTCCATGAATTCATGAACTCCCATAAACAAGGTCCATGATTTTGGGAACCATGTTTTAAGGATCCATGAATTCATGAGCTCCCATAAACAAGGTCCATAATTTTGGGAACCATGTTTTAGGGATCCATGATTTCTTCATGTCAACACTCCCCCTCAAGCTTGACCATATGGAACAAGTCAAGCTTGGAAAGCCATGAAGTATTCCCTCATTAAAACCTTTACTTGGAAAAACCACTTGGGATAAAAACCAAGCAAAGGAAAAAGAGTAGAACACTCCATGGTGAGGGGATCACTGACATGGAAGGTTTATGAGTCCTAGTCTTGGAAGAATGGACTCACAAACTTTGCTGCTGGCCGCCTTGGTGAAGATGTCCGCCAGTTGATCTTCACTCCTTGTGTAGCATGGGAGGATCACTTGCTGCTCTACTGCTTGTCTTACCTTGTGGCAGTCTACTTCTATGTGTTTTGTCCTCTCATGGAAGACTGAATTGGACGCAATGTGTATTGCGGCTTGGTTGTCACAATGCATGGTCATGGGGTTGGTGATCTCAATCCCCAAGTCGCCTAGAAGACTCTTTATCCAGATGAGTTCACTGGTTAATTTCCTCATTGATCTGTACTCTGCTTCTGCACTTGAGCAAGACACAACCTTCTGCTTCTTACTTTTCCATGTAACCAAATTTCCTCCAATGAATGTGCAATAGCCGGTAGTTGATCTTCTGTCTGTTCTGTCTCCAGCCCAATCTGCATCACAGTATCCAACAACCTCAGTGTTTCTGTTGCAAGCCATCCATACGCCTTGACCCGGAGCCTCCCTTAAGTATCTTAGGATTCTCTCCACCATGTTCCAGTGATGAACCTTGGGATTTTGTATGTGCTGGCTAACCTGATTTACTGCAAAACAAACATCTGGCCGGGTAATGGTTAGATAGATCAGCTTCCCAACAATTCTCCTATATTGCTTGACATCTTCAAATGGAGTATCTTCATACTCCCCCTCTCGCAGTGTCTTGTAGCCCTCTTCAAGTGGTATCTTGGCTTGTCTTCTTCCAAGATCTCCTGCCTCCTTTAGAATATCCAAAGTATATTTTCTTTGGGACATGAACAACCCCTCCTTTGATCTGCACATCTCAATCCCGAGGAAGTACTTCAGTTCACCTAGATCCTTGATGTCAAATGCGGTCTTGAGGAATGTCTTGGTGGCACTGATCCCCTCCTTGTCACTACCAGTAATGATGATGTCGTCCACATAGACTAGGATCACAATAATCCCGGACTTGCTGGTGAGAGTGAAGAGTGTGTGATCCGCTTGAGACTTCACAAATCCTCTTCCATTCAATGTAGTGCTTAGTTTGTGGTACCAAGCTCTTGGTGATTGCTTCAAGCCATAGATCGCCTTTCTGAGTCTGAGGACATTTCCTGGCTTTACCATCTCTTCCATTCCCGGAGGTGGTCTCATGTACACTTCATCTTCTAGTTCACCTTGTAGAAAAGCATTCTTTACATCCATTTGCCAAAGATCCCACTCTAGGTTCACTGCCAATGAGATGAGTATCCGGATTGTATGAAGCTTCGCCACTGGTGCAAACGTGTCTAGATAATCTTCTCCATACACTTGTGTGTATCCTCTTGCTACCAGTCTGGTTTTCTTCCTTTCTGGCTTTCCATTTGCAAGATACTTGATGGTATGCAAGAGTCTGCTGGTCACGGCTTTCTTTCCTCTTGGAAGCTCAGTCTCATACCAGGTGTTGTTCTTGATCATGGCATTGATCTCTTCTTCAACAGACTCTCTCCATTCTTTGTCTTGCATTGCCTCTTCATAGGTGTTTGGGATGTACTCTTGATCCAATTCTCCAATGAAGACTTGATGTTCTTCTGGATATTGAGCAAGCGAGCATACTGCACTCACTGGATGTGCCACAGCTTTAGCATTGAAGTAGACTTTAGGTTTCCTGATTCTTGTGCTCCTTCGTAAGGGCTGTATCTGATCAGGTGCTGCCTCATTTGTTTCTTCTGGAACTTGATCTTGAGTCTCAGGAACTGATTCTGATTTAGTCTCATCCTGATCATGAGCTTCTTGTTGATTCCCCCCTTCAGGGTCAGGATGGGCAATTTCTTCATTTTCATTAATCACATCTTCTTCAACTACAGCTTCTGGAACAGGTGCAGTAGCTTCAGGGATATTCCTTCTTGTTTCTTGAGTTGCTGGAGACATGTCAATGCCGAAGTTCTCCAAAATGATTCCGAGGTTTGTGGCTCTTTCTGATTGTGGTAAGTCCCTCAGATCATCCCAATTCTTCTCCTCATAATATCCCTTTGTTTCCACAAACTTCACATCCCTTGATATTAAAACTTTTCCGGCTACTGGATCATAGCACTTATACCCCTTTTGTGTTGGAGAGTAGCCAATGAACATCGCTTTTGTGCTCCTGGCATCCAGTTTGTTTCTCTGCTCCCCTGGTATCAGCACAAAGCAGAGACATCCAAACACCCGTAAGTGGTCCAAAGCCGGCTTGGTCTGGTTAAGGACTTCAAACGGTGATAGATCTTTGAGGACTTGAGTTGGAGTCCTATTGATCAGATAAGTAGCAGCCACCACCGCATCACTCCAGAATCTTTTTGGAACGTTGGTGTGGAACATCATTGATCTGGCTACCTCCATCAGGTGTCTGTTCTTCCTTTCAGCAACTCCGTTTTGTTGAGGAGTATATGGACAGCTTGTTTGATGAATAATTCCATGTTGAGCCAGGTACTGTTTGAATGCATGACTTGTGTATTCTCCACCATTGTCTGATCTGAGGATCTTCAGCTTGGCATTGAAGTGGTTGGAGACATGAGCTTGGAAATTCTTGAAGGCGTCTAGCACCCTATCCTTGGACTGAATCAGTGTCAACCAGGTGTATTTGGATTTTTCATCAATGAAGGTGACAAAGTATTTGTGATTCTCCCTTGACACACATGGAGCCGTCCATACATCAGAGTGAACCAAGTCGAAGCATCTCTCATAGGTGGTGCCAGACCGTGGAAAGACTGTCCTACAATGCTTCCCCAATATGCAGGCTTCACATTCTTCATTCTTAGACACCACTCCCGGGAATATCAGATTTAGAGCTCTTGTATGGGGATGTCCCAATCTGGCATGCCATATTGTGTTCTCAGCGCCATTAACGGTGCTAGCCAGGCAATGAGGCATAGATGATTCCGGCACCATATTCCTCTCAAGATGATACATCTGCTGATGGCTGTGCCCTTTTCCAATGATCTTTCCTGTCTTCAGGTCTTGAAACTCAACTTCATCTGGTCTGAACACAACTTGGCAGCCCAAATCAACCGTAGCCCTTCTTACTGATAACAAGTTAGATGAAAATCCAGGTATATACAAGGCAGTAGATTCCTTATCAAACACTCTAAGGTTCCCTATCCCTTCTATTTTCACCTTATCACCAT
Source organism: Moricandia arvensis (assembly GCA_905132765.1). NCBI lineage: Eukaryota > Viridiplantae > Streptophyta > Magnoliopsida > Brassicales > Brassicaceae > Moricandia > Moricandia arvensis. The sequence continues at coordinate 56,373 of CAJHQP010003082.1, forward strand.
TTGCTATGACTACATTCCCTACGGCAGGCTGGATATTACTAATCAAGTTCCTATCACAAATCATGTGATGGCTTGCTCCTGAATCTATTATGATAGGTTTAGAGTCAAGAGAATGTGTACCAGCCTTCTTGGAAGCAATGAGAGCCAAGACAGTGCTCCAGATAAAGGAATTGGCGTCTTTTCTGGTCACAAAACCATCAGATGAGGTCGTACCAGCTTGATTTCTCCACATGTCTTCAGTTGAATCACTCATGTGAGCAGAATACATGGTTCTCCCTTGAATTGCTTGCTGCTCCTTGGGTTTACATTTATCCGGCTGGCTTTTGAGAGGATCACCATCATTTAGGCATGGAATCTTTCTTCCAGTAAAGAAATTATGTATCAGTGTGTTGAATGATGAGTCTAGGTGTAGGAGAAAGCTGAGGAACCGGTCGTTCTCATAGATGGTTTGGAGACTCTCCCATAAACACCCATAAGCGGTTTGAAGACTCTCCCAAAGTCTCTTGGCGGTTTTGATGTGAGAATTGATCTTCATGATTGGTTTTGACAAGGAGTTACAGATGAGAGCCAGAGCTTGCTGGTCTTCTTGAACCCATTGGTTGTGGTTGTTCATGTATCTATCTTCTTCAGCCATCCTCTTTGAAGTTCCAGCCTTCATGATATGGCTGTCCCAAAGTCCATGACATCCCAAGGTGATTCTGGCCACTCTTGACCATGATAGATAATTAGGACCCTCAAGGGTCACGGAAATTATGTTTTTCTTCTCCATTTTTATGATTTGCGGAATGAGAATAACATAAAAGCTTTGCTGAATGAAAAAAAAGAAATATAGAAAAGGTTTGCGGAATGAAGTAGGAGCTTAAAGCTCTGATACCATGTTAGAATTGATGATTTATGAAGAGAAAGAGTATGAACACTCAAGAACACTCAAGAACACTCAAGAACAAATAAGAATAAGAAGGAGAGAAACTTATTTCCTTGATTCATTTCTTTGCAAATACATTGTAATATATAGAGAATACAAAAGACATCTTCCATAAACAAGGTCCATGAATTCATGAACTCCCATAAACAAGGTCCATGATTTTGGGAACCATGTTTTAAGGATCCATGAATTCATGAGCTCCCATAAACAAGGTCCATAATTTTGGGAACCATGTTTTAGGGATCCATGATTTCTTCATGTCAACAATTATGAACTTGTGATATTATATATATTTTCGTAGAATAGGTTTGATTGGTAATCTTTTACCGTAGGCATAAAAGTATTACCATTTTAGTAGTTATCAATCATAAAAATACTATTTTTATACTATCAAATATACCATACATCTCTTACTATTATATATCTATCTATTATTTGCAAAGTGGTTTTTTGTCTCTGATCTCCCACAATAAAAGTTAGAAAAACTAAAGTCTTTACTACTTTTACTGAATAATAAGATTTGTTAATATAGTTAGAAATAAACTTAAAATAAATTTCATTAGTTTGATAATTATCAATATGTTAAAGTAGTTTATATTATCTTATAAAATATTTTAACCTTCATAAATAATTAGATTTATTAATATATGATTAACCACAACAAAAAAATCATTTATTTGATAATTATCATTATATAAAATTATAAAAAATGAAAATAGTTAATATTGTGTTATCCAAAAAAATATTTTACATCATAAATTCTTTATAAAAAATAAAAAAATAAGATAAATCCCTATATATTTATGTATAAGTGTATGTATACATGAGTGTTTTCAAGTTTATTTTAAAAATGAAAGATAATTTTATTATACTGAAAAGTTGTTATATATAAACAGTCAGATATTTAATTTATTATTAAATATTTTAAATGCATAATTGTTTTCAATTTATTTTACATATAAAAGTATTTATATAATGATGACAAACTTTGTATATATAAAAAAAATTTAATTTAATTTGTAACAAAATATTTTAAAGGTATGAACAATAACTTATTGTAATGGTATTTAAATTAATATTATATTTATTTATAAATATTTATTAAATTATCAATGTCCGCACATGCGGAAAAACATATAGTTTTTAGAAAAATTCAGCCGTTGTATTAACAATCTGATTCAACATATATTTCACTAAAATTTGACTTACAACTAACTAAAGGAAACAATTGTACTGCCAAATATATAAAATACCATACTTTGTTTTTAAAAAAAGAATTTATTACCTCAAATTTGAGTAATAGAAGAGGCTTTTGGATGTAAAAAAAAAAATCTTACCGCAAAAACAACGGTGATATCGAATTTGTCTGTGAGGATCCAAGCCGTGATATCTCTAGTTTTGATAAGGCTTAAAAGGGCGCATTGGATGGTGCCGAAGAAAGATAGTATGACATTGTTTGAGTATTGACAAGGGTATTTGTCGTTCACTTTGGGTTGTATTAGCATCCACGACCCAAAACAGCTACTATCCGCAAAGAGAAGCACACATCCGATGATCCAGTTCTCAGGTTTCAATGCATGTTTATTGCTATGAGTTTCTTGTTTGTGAAATTTTGTCAAAGGAACACCTTTGTTCATTGTTAGTGATAAAGCTCCTCCGATGCATATGAAAGTGCCCATCACCATCCCTATACCTGCTTTGGTTTTCATGTTCAGCTTCTCCACCCTACTCCCAAAGAAATGGTTGAAGAGTTAAATTTAACATTGTTAGGTTATGATCGCAATATTATGCATATTGTATTAATGTCAAAGAAATTAAAAAGTTACCGGAATATTAAAGACATAGCGAATGTAATCGCAGGTGTCATGGTAATAAAAGCACATGCTAACGTTGCCGACGTGTACGATAGCCCCAGTAGGAAGAAATACTGATGCAAACTTGCCCTAAAAAAATATTAATCAATTAAAATACGTCACAACTTGGAAAAATTATGAAGATTGTCGAAACTTTATATCACAATACATAAAGATTGTTTATATTCTTTTATATTAAGAAAATAGTCTAATGTCAAGTTAATTTTTTTAGAACTAGCCGTCAATCCAAATCCCAATCCTTAAAACATAATTTCTTAACCATAATCCATAAAATTCAAACAAAATATAGTCTATTTCTCTATTTTGACAGAGTTAGCCTATATATTGTTTTTATTCAGATTAGTTTTGTCTAATTATTCTTACAAATATTAGGAGTTCGGCTCAAATTAAAGAAAGAACGAACCCAACTTGCCCCAGTAGGAAGACATGAGTCAAACTTGCCCTAAAATAATAATTAATCAATTAAAATACGACACAACTCGGGAAAATTATGAAGATAGTCCAAACTTTATATCACATAAAGATAGTTTATATTCTTTTTATTTTGAGAAAATAGACTAATGTCAAATTAAAAAATTTAAAACTAACCTTCAACTTAAAACATAACTTCTTAATCATAACATTCAAACAAAATACTTTTTAATTCAAAAAAATTAGTCTATTGTTGTTATTCAGATTATTTTTTTCTAATTATTCTTACAAATATTAGGAGTTCGGCTCAAATGAAAGAAAGAACGAACCCAACAAGAGCACTGAAGAAAAGCTGAACCAAGATATTGAGCGTAAGGTTCGGTCTTGTTCTCCTAAGAAACAAATAATGAATAAGTTTTAATAAGTAAATAAATTATTACCTACTAATTAAACCGAGAACAAAATTAATTAACGAAGATACTTACCGTTCCCTGAAGAATGCGATTGGTGCCAAAAGTATGGTGGAAATAGCGAGCCGGTACGTTGCGATAACCATATGATGAACACCACCATCGAGTACCTTTTTGACCAGAGCATTACCTAAACCGAGCGTCGAATTAATCATTACCATAATAACTATTGGCGTCCATTTACCATCGCAGTAACCCATTCTTAATTGTTAATATACTGCTAAAACTTTTTTTTTATACTGCTAAAACTTGTTAGTAATTACTTATATTCAACAACTAATATTTCTCCTTTTGTGTTTTTGTCTTTCGCTAGCCTCTCTCTCGCCCTCTAAGTGGTTTGTGTATGAATGATTGATTGAAAGAAGACATATATATATAGAGAGATTTTGTTCAGAGTTTTAGAATTTTCTCGTCCAACTCTTAGAATAAAATAAGATTTTTAAAAAGAAATATTTTTTCTGTTTCCTTATCCAAATTAAAAAAAAAAGTTGAATTATCTTTAGCTTGCCAAGCATTTTTACTTGAACTAGACAGTTGATATTGACGTCGGCGATGGCCTTTGTCATTAATTTTAGTAATATTTGCCACTTACTGTTAACCATGCATGATCACTCCAGGATTTTATATGTTTTTTTTAATGTGCTTCATGCCGTCCGTTATTAATTTACTTGATAAAACTATTACTTCTTTCTTTTTTCGAGGAGCACTAAAATGAAACTATACTTCATTATACTTCTATAACAAACAAACTATAATGGTAATTCATAGGATTCTTTGTTTTATTAGTTATTTTACTTCGATTTGATTAGCCTTATCAATTCAAGCTTGACTAATAGATTGATCATTTGGTATATAAAAAAACTTGAATATGCCTTAAGTTCACTTATTCTGTTATCTATTCTATATGTCTCTATAATTAAAATTTTGAAATTATATAAGTAAAGGTTAATTTAAAGCCATAAGAAACAGACAAATTTGACTCGGATTTCAGATCATTAATACAATGATTGTTTTAGAGAGGAAGATAAACTATAAGACCATAATTAACTTTTAAAGGGTTTTTAACTCTTTTTCGTGATTAATATATATATATATATATATATATTAAAAAATGAATCAATTACGGGATGTTACGTGTCAGTTAAATCCGCGAACAATTCAAAAATCTTCATAAATGGCTTCTTATAGAAAGGATGGAAAAACTTGGTTTTAAAAAATATGTGGCCTCCACCCCTTAAGAATCTATTTAAGAAGTGAGATTAATCATGCTCTAAGGGTGATGAAGTGGTCCAAGTTCATGCTATTGGTCAACGTCAGATATGAGTGCAATAACTTATTTTCGTATGAGCTATTGCAGACGTATTACATGCTTTAAAACCTTGTTTTCTTACACGTTTTTAAAAAAAAAAATTGTTTTTTTTTTCTTTTTTTGTTTCTTACATGTTTTAGGGATTACACTGAACTTACATGATGATATTAATGGTGTGAAATTTATTCACGTTTCCACGCTTTGGAAACATGATTCTGCCGAATATATACATTGCAGTACCAAACAAATATTATAAAAATAAATTCACAAATTATTTTAGTCTATTTATACATTTATAAATAAGTTAGATAAAAGTTAATTATGTTATAAATATTAAATTTTCATTTTTTCAGAGTTATTTAGTTTTCAGTTTTTTTTTGTCTTATTAATCTGCTATTCTATCATTTAGTTACATTGACACTATATCTACTGATATACTACTAATCAAACTTCTATCTTTCGTTTAGTTATCCATTTCATTCGATTAATATAAACTTGCATCACAGAAATTATCTTTTAATGATTAACTTGATGATAAAAAGATTCTTAATTTGTTTTAAAGTATCTTACATCATTTCATTTAATTTTGCATTATTAGATACATAAAAGTTTGCGTGTAAATATTTATTTTTGGATGTTTATGATTACAAATGATCTTGCGTCAATCGTCCGACTAATTCAACTCTTGTGCCATATTTTAATTTTTGTTTCTCATACTAATGTTTGGTTTTTATGTCATCAACCAAATAATAACTTTATAACTTGTAACTATTACCATTAAACTACCATCACTTTTTTGCTGATCATCCTTCGAAATAAACAATAAACAATGAAAAATGATAATAAAAATAAATTTTTATATTTTTGAAAAAAAGATTCAAATCATATTTAACCAACTTTGTAGCTTACCCTAAAGGTTATCCTAATTATCTCGTCATTGTTCTCTTTCATTTTTCACTGGACAATACTTCAACATCACCTTTGGTTGATGAAGGTTAAATTCGAGATCTTACTTGCTATTGTTATTGGGGAAATTGTCAAAATACCACTTTCATAATATCACTTTTTATGTTTACTTTAAATTTTATTTATTTTAATTTTGTAAGAGGAATAAACATACTTATAATTCTTAGCTTAAATAATCTAAGACTTAAGGTTTAAAATTGAGAGGAGTGGTAGGGTGGGGTAAAATGGAATAGAGTTTAAGAATATAAAATTAGGATTCTAATTAGTTTAAAAAAATTACCTCTTGAAAAATAGTATTTATGAAATATCTTTTTGATGAATGTAAAAATAAAAAATATACTAATAATATAGTAAACATGAAAATTTCTCTTGTTATTTTAGCTCATTTGTGATTATAAACTCAAATATCTTGCTTTAATTCATTTTGAAAAAGAAAAAAAATCTTTATGTTTTCTTTACAAAAGAAATATATTGTCTTTTTCGTTCTTTTGGAAAAGCAAAGGAAACATAAAGTGAGATAAAGTTTTATTTCTTTCAGGTAAATTACTTTAATCAACCGATATTATTTCTTCAGAAAATAATTTACTTCTTTTTAATCAAAAGATAATGGACTTATGTACCACTAAAGGATAACACAATTTTCCTATAGATATAGGAGAAATTTTTGTCTTTACCACATTGTTGGTATCTTTTTTTATTTTTACCTTTATTAAAAAGAAATTTTCATAAATACTACTTTTTAAGAGATAATTTTAAAAAAAATTAATTAGAATCCTAAATTTTATATTTTTAAACCCTACCCCTACCCTCTTCCACCCCTTAACTCTAAATTCTAAGTTTTAGATTAATTAACCCAAGAGTTATAAGTGGGTTTTCTCCTTTTAATAAATAGGGTAAAAGTGATTAAAGTATTTTTGAAAAATGGTATAAGAAAAATGGCATTTTTGACAATTTCACTAGATATAGTGACATTATCGGCAGTTTAGACAAATTTTGGAAGATATCCTCGATGAAAAGTGTCGATTAAGGTCTAAATATTAAAGTATCGATTCATAAATGCGAAAAATATTATATGTTGATGTCCATATCAAACTTTAATATAACGTCATTATCGGCAGTAGCGATAGATTATTTTAAAATATTAAAGTTTCGATTCATAAATGAGAAAAGAAAAGATTGATATGGAGATCAACATAATGTGGATCAAATCATACATCAAAATAACAGCCGAATTGTTACTTGCATAAAGAAATATTTCAAATTATTGGCTACCTTCAAATTTCTACGTGCCAAAATCTCATCATAGGAAAGAAAATTACTCAAAAAAAGGAAATAAATTTACTTAAAACAAAAAGTAATAAAGTAACGACGATCGAGTTCGGGACATGAGTATCAAAGTGTTCACACCTCTCCCAAATATAAGCAAATGGAACCAAGATCAAAGCAAAAATAGCCATTCTATAGAATGGCGAAGATAATATGATTGACACCAACATCAAGTGCTTTCTTAACGAGGGCATTGTAATCCCACTGCAACACTTGATATTAGCATTACTATCGCTGGTGCCCATTGTCTTTGCTTCATCTTTTCCAGACCCCATAATCAAGGGCTGCAAGCAAAAATATATTTATAGTGAAATACAGCCAAGGAAGTTCGAAACGTCAATATGTAGTAGGGAAAAAAAAGAAAACTAGTAGGGAAAGAGGTTGATATGGTCGACATTATGTTTTTTTCTTCAAAATCTGGCATAAATTTTATATTGAAAGGTTGAAACTTGAAAGCATGAGTTAAGGCCGGTTTGATCTTCTTTCTTATTCCCCTGGAATTTTATTAAAATTGAAATTAATGCTTTTACAAAGCCTAAACCCAACAGAAGAAAAGAATACACAAAAAGCCCAAAACACAACAAAATTTATTCTCTTAGCAAAATAAATATTTTCCTGCACCATATCAACAACAAAATTTTAAAATTCTATTTAAAAATAAATTATTTTTACTGTTTTAGATTTTATTTTTTTATATATTTTAATATAAATTTTGGTTTAATTAAAAATAAAATTGAGATTTATTTACTTAAATTATATTTAATAATAGATAGGTATGTATTGAAAATTAAAAGTTTAGATAAATTTTTATCTATAGCTAAAATTTATTAAATTTACTTGTATAATTTTTTTAAAAAAAAATTATATAAAATTGTTTAAATTGATTGTAGTAATGTTATATGTATAAATTATTTGGTAAATAATATCTAGAAAACCGGAGATATGTAAACTTTGTGTATATGGACTGTCCGCATATCCCTAGAACGGGACTGTCCCTAAAACTAAAATTTAAACTTTAGTTACTAATCTTAAACCCGGCATAAGCGCGAACAGTGGAATAGGATTGCAGATGAGAGATAATAACCAGATAGCTTTCATGCGGCGTTGAAACCGCGAGCACAGCCCTATAGAAATCCAAGACCTTTATAACTCCATAGAGAAGCACATCAACTAAGACAAAAGAGAAAGGAGAGTACGAAAAGCATTCGAAGACACAAACTCCTAGCGCTGGAAACATGGCTGGATAGAGTTCCGATAAGTGCCTAGGAGAAAAACACAAACAACATGGTTGTTTAATTTAGATACTACATTTTTCACCTGATTGAGAAATAAATATAGTTAGATCGATCCCAATCACATTAATGATCTATTGTCTCAAGCAAATCCACAACTCTATCACTACTACAAGAAATCTGTATTTTAATAACAAAGCAACATAGCTTTTTTCGATTGTGCTATACTTGATATATTTCCAGTTTTAACATAGTATTTATGTTTGAAATGTTATGATAAACTAATATATTTAGAAACGCTATAATAACATATAGTTTTATATGTAATACTTATGTTTAATAGCAAAACATAATTTAAAATGCTATGTAACACTTATGTTTAACATAATTAAAAATGATATATCACGTAAAACAATTCACAACTCTACTTTTGATTTTTATTAGTATTATTTTAACAGTGATATAGTGTAGGTGAGAAATTACCACAAAACTAAGTAATTAACTCATTTAGTGTCGAAATGTGATCGATGAACATAGCCGGCCTAAGATTTTGGAGGATTGTAGACGATTTAACAAAAAGTTTAATAAAAATTATTTTATAAATTTTGGAAATATGTATTTATGTAATTTTTTGAAGGATAAACCAATGTTTAACTGGCAGGACCGGCCAGGGGCGGACGGAAATGACGACTATTGGCTCTTTAAGTAAAAATTAATTTTTAATAAATAGTTAACTTAAAATCTTAGTTTTCTTTAAGTAATTAGTTCAAATTTCATGAAAGTGTCTCCAAGTAATCTAAAATTTATAAAAGTGCTTCCGATTAAAACGTGCTCTAAATCCGCCCCTAGGATCGGCTCTGTCGACAAATGACAAAACAAAAGACCGTTCATATATACGTTTAAAACGAACACTACAATAAAAATTTAGATAGATACTGCATGAAGATGCCATATGTCTTGAGACCAACATAATGAGCTGCTAGCTGTTATCAGTTTACGTAAACGCCGTATGCCCATGTAAGATATGATATACGCTATTACAAACAATATTCTATAACTAATTAACATCCATCCATCACTGATAAGTAAATACTAAGTAGTGATCTACACCTTGCGGTGCAGAAGGAAATATTAAAATTTTAAGTTTGGTATATGAAGTTGAGATTAAAAGGTATTTTCAATTGATGGACATTTGATGAACAAATGTTTTTGCTAATGTTATATCAGTTTCAAAAATTGATACTTCCTCGGTTTCTTTTTGAATAAGTGTCACTTTGACACTTTTCACGAAGATTAAAAAAATAGAAAAATATACTAATATATGCTTATTTAATGTTTCAATTATTTAAATAAAAATAATTTTAAAAAACATCTATTAATCATTTAAAAGGGTAAAAAAAAGATTATATGTGAAAAGTTGCATTGGAAATGCAAAGTGACTTGATGAACAAATGTTTTTGCTAATGTTATATTAGTTTCAAAAATTGATACTTCCTCTGTTTCTTTCCGAATAAGTGTCACTTTGACATTTTTCACGAAGATTAAGAAAATGAAAAAATATACTAATATATCTTTATTTAATATTTAATTATTTAAATAAAAATAATTTTAAAAAATATTTATTGATCATTTAAAAGGATAAAAAAAGATTATATGTGAAAAGTTGCATTAAAAATGCAAAGTGACATTTTTTTAAAATAAAAAAAAATTAAAATGACATTTATTTAGAAACAGAGAGAATATGTATTGAAAAGGTATTTCATGTATTAAAGAGGATCATATTAAATGAGTGTGTGAACAAAATGTGTGAACGTATTATATTGTTGTTAAATTGTCAGATTTTGATAGTGTTTTCTTTGTATTATATCAGTTTCTTTAAAAAAAAAACTTGCAGTTATGCTATCCTATAATAACAAACTTACTAGAGCTGGATCCACTCACCGAGCGGATGTTAATTTAAATCAACTCAAACCCCATCTAAAAATTTATAATATGAACCTACCCGGACCTGGAAGGATCAACTCAAACCCCGTCTAGAAATTTATAATATCGACATGTAGTTTAGTTTTAGAACAACAAAAAACGATATCAAAAAACAGATTTCTATTCGGATGGATACTTAGATGAATGTGAATAAATAAAAATTATTTATTAACCGGTTTGAATCTTTGTCACGAATGACAAATTTTATTCAAACTTTTGAAATTATTATGATTAACACGTAAAATAAGTAATGTTAATTATTATAATAAATATAATTAATGAAGTAATTAGGAAAAGAAAAAAAAATAAAGATGTAATAAAACATTTTAAAATTTGGATAAGATAACATTCCTAATTAATAGCTTCATTAAAATATCAATTGTTTCATTTATTATAGTGTAATAAATTAATTAAGTTAATTTGGATAAGACAACATTCCTTAATTGTAGCTTCATTAAAACATCAATAACTTTTTTAATTATTGTTGTAATAAATGACTAAATTTTAGCATTCTCAGATTTATACTTCTATTTTAATAATATAGATGAATAAATTTATAAGAAGAGAGTTTTGTTTAAAAGTGATTCTCTTTTAATTATATAAGAGATGGTAAATTAGAAAACACTTTAACCATACTATCTGGCTTATGCCTCTAGTTTTATTCTTAATTATAAGAGGAAAGCTTACACAATTATACACTAAACCTATTTTCTTTTTCAACACAAAGTTAAAAAAAAAACATTACAAAATAAAATAAAAAACTAGACATCAACTTTACAAGTCGAAGGAACAAGAAGAGGAACTTGACCATTAGAAGACCGATTAAACCTCATCCACACATCACACGTCGCATAGAACCCATACCGTCCAGTCATAATCGCACCAGCCTTCCAACGTAGCCTCCCTACAACCACAACTCTCATTGTAACAAGACCATAAGCTTCATCACTCTTCAACCCATTAGCCACCTCCGGGGCCACCGGTACCCCGGCGCCACCCATCACCGGAGCTATCACCACCGTGGACTTATGTCCCAGGCGAAGCGGTGGAAGAGGAAGCGGCGGTGTAATGATCTGGCCTTTGTATGTAACGTACATGGAGAGCTTGTCGTAGTGGATAGAGACTCTCCGGTTAGGGTTCCGGGCCAAGACGGAGAACTGGACGGAGGTTGAGATTAGTGGCGGAGCTGTGTAGTTGAGGTCGTATATGGCGGCTCCGACCACGGTGAGACGTGGCTTGTGTGGACGGTAGACGAGCCAGAGGATTAAAGCGATGATGCCTAGTAGGACGAGGATGGTGAAGATGGTGGCGCAGAATGCGCGGTAAGCGTCTCCGCCGCCTCGTCGTCGTCCTTCGCCGCCGTCTTTGGAGTAAGATTCCGGCGTTGAGGAGGCGGAGGGAGCATGCTTGTGGTCTGCTTTGGTTGCTTGATCTGCTTTTGCTTCTCCTTCTCCCATGTATGTGAATATACGAGAATCGGAAGATTTAGGGTTTGGTGAAGGGTGAAAGATATGAAGCACGAAGAGTTAAGTAGCTACAAGTTTTTTGTCTTGTTGTGTTGTGTTATAAGTTCTAACTAGTGACTATATACTCTTAATAGTAAGCACTAAGGGCATCCGTATTGGTGGTCCCTTAGCAGAGTCCCTTAGCGGGAGAGTCTCTTAGCTTTTAACTAAAAACGATAAGGGACTCCCGTAAAGTCCCTTAGGATGCCCTAAACACTCTTATTGTAGAGTACATTTTATTATCTTAAAAAAGCTTTGAGTTGTAATTATCTGTTCTTATTGCTTTTTAGATGATAACCATTTTGTAAATCAGACACAAAATCAATTGTAAAAATTATTAGACCATCTCCGGTGAAAGTGTCTCGACAAGAATCTCTAACCAAAAATGATAATAGTATAATAGGATTTGGATTACCAATTTACTTGTAAGGTGAAAGTGTCTCGACAAGAATCTCTAACCAAAAATGATAATAGTATAATAGGATTTGGATTACCAATTTACTTGTAATAATATTTATAGTTATCTTCTTTTTTACATTGTATTGTAATAATGTATATATTGAGACAAAGTACTTGCGTAACAGTCCAAATCTTGGTGCAAGCATTCACGTGACTGATGTAATGGTTTTAAATGAATATCCATCAGTTTTCAAAACAGAAAATGTACTTTCTATGAGGTGATGTATATCTATACCGCACGTTATTAAATAAAACATATTGCGTATGATGAGTGCTAATATATATGATGAATGCTAATACCATCTAGGGTATGACTTGAAAAGTTTAGTAATATAATGCAAAAGTTAAACAAAGTTTAAGATGTGGATTAAGCAAATGTTCTACATATTTTCACATTAATTACAAACTGTTTAAATAGTAAAGCAATCAACGTAAGAGGTAGAGTAAGTGAATTGGGTACCAACAACATGTGTCATAGGTTTAGAAGAATACAACAGCCTTGATGTCCACATAGAAGAATCTCCTATTTAAACACACCAACGGATGATACCCCACCGACACTGAATCACCGACTGACCGACATAGATGTGCACTGAACCTTGTCCTGTTTTTTAGTGGGCGCTTATAGTCGTAAAGCCGCATATGTACAGTGAGGCTAGATCATTATTGAGTTAGCTTCTTGCGCATACTTGCAAACATTCCTTGATCACATAATCGCCAGACCAAGCTAATGATGACATATAGCGGAGTTTGAATCAGCTTGCACAAAAAGAATAGAGAGATTTAATTGTAGGCGCATAAAATAATACTATCACACAATTTACTTTTTTCTAATGAATGATTATTTAAAAATGATTTTAATTTTTTTGATGAAAATAGATTCTAATTAATCTATAACAAATATTTATATATAAAAAAATTAGAAGACTCAACCTCACTCGCTTACTACTAAAACCTAAACAGTAATCGGTAAAGCATAAAGTCGCAAACTTAATATAGTTTTCTGATTAATGTGCTATTTTTGCAAAATAATACTTTACTTATGTTATTTTTAACAAATTCTTAAAAAAACATATAGCAAAGATGCGGGTGATGCATTTATATTGTTTTAAATAAAAATGTCATTTCCAAAATTATGTCGAACTAATGTTTTTAGCATCAAATCAACTATTACCAAATATTTTTTATAAATCTAAATTATGTTGCTCAAAATAGTTAAAATCGATTTACATTGATAAAAAATATTTTTAAATGCGATTCAAATTTTTTAAAATTGATTGAATCCTTTAGTTTGAAATTTGATATATGATCTTAATAATTAATTTTTCTATAGAGAGTAATGATATTTCCTCTCTTAAATTTCTGTAATTATATCAGAAATTAAGATATGTAATTAAATATAATAGTAAATAAAAATAATTTGTAACACTTAAGTTTAGTAGACTCTAATAATCTATCTAAACGTTATCTTCTTAGAGTATAGAGTGTCTAATACCTTACTACCGATCGAACATTGTGTTTAAAGTTTAACTAATAGCTAATTTGTTATTTTTAATACAAAATATGCAGATTTTTACCCAAAAAATGCAGATCGAACATAGCTTAAGATCTTGAAATATCTGAGTTTCGCTGCCATATGAGTCTGTTTAGTTGATTAAGAAATTATAACATTTTTGTTCTAAATAAAAAAATATGACGCTTCAAAGGTTAGGCTTGGTTTTGGGCTTTTAGCATTAGCTAAGCCCATTAGTGAAGAATAGTTTGCTTCATCTTCTTTTTCAGAGCATTGGTTTAGTGGTACTTCTTTGATCAGATCTAAGTTTCGCCGATCACTCAGTAAAAAAAATCATAAACTGAATTAATTACACAATGGCATCGACTGCCGATTAGATCGATGGCAGTTACTAGACAGCCGGAGCTTGAACAAGACGATACAGCGGCGGAGTCGATAGATTCCTCCGCCGTGAAATTCGGTACGACCGGAAGCGTTAGAGTACGTACGCTCACTCACAGACGTAGGCGCGATGACGCGACTCCTCCACGAATGCATCGCTTACCAACGGAGCTTAGATTCAGATCTCGACACGCTTCTCTCTCAGAGAACGGAGCTTGATCGTAGCTCGTCGACCTTCAGAAATCCGCGAGATTCTCGATATCGTCAAAGCCGATGCAGATCACATGCTCGGAACGTTAGATCGACCTGCGATTCTCGCGGATCAGGTGAGTGTAGGTGCGTGAGCTCGATCTCGGCTCAGTCTCGTGTCATGTGACTCTCTCCCGTATCGACGCGATTGTGGAGCGAGGGATTGCATCGAAGGAGTGAAGACGGCTTTGGAATCGGAGGATTACGAATCCGCGCGCGAGTTGTTGCAGAGGTTTCTACAGATCGATTCGCAGTATAAGGATTCTGGATCTGATCAGAGAGAGCAGCTTCTCGCGTCGAAGAAGGAGCTTGAAGGTATTGCCAAGAAGAAGCTCTTGGCGGCTATAGATCAGAAGGGATCATCCAACGATCTTGAGATTCGTGAGATTATATTCTCCCCTTGGGGATGGAGGAGGAAGGTTTACAGCTCTACGTTGGTTACTTGAAGAAGGTGATTGCGATGAGAGGGAGGATGGAGTATGAAAACGTTGTTGAGCTCATGGAGCAAGGGAGCTGCACAGGTGAACTTCGTTGGGTGTTTAACAAATTGTTTAAGGACATTGTCATGGCTATTGAAGAGAACGATGAGATCTTGAGAGGTCTTTGTGGAGAAGATGGTGTTGTTTATGCTATATGTGAGTTGCAAGAGGAATGTGATTCTAGAGGTTCTTTGATCTTGAAGAGTATATGGAGTTTAGGAAGTTAGCTAGGTTGCTTCTGATATAAACAATTCTCCGAATTTGAATCTGCTTGCTGGTGGAGCCTCTGAAGGACCAGACCCAAGAGAAGTAGAGCTCTATGTGGAGAGATATACTGTCTCTGATGCAGTTAGGTGAGGATTACACCGAGTTCATGGTGTCAAAGATCAAGTCTTTGACTTCAGTTGATGCTGAGTTGTTGCCGAAGGGCTACGAAAAGCGTTTAGAAACGGAAGTTTTAGCAAAGTGATTCAGGACGTGACGGGATTCTATGTGATACTAGAAGGGTTCTTTATGGTTGAGAATGTGAGGAAAGCTATAAGGATCGATGAGCATGTACCAGACAGTCTTACCACATCAATGGTGGACGATGTGTTCTACGTGTTGCAGAGCTGTCTGAGGAGAGCGATTTCGACTTCGAACATTAGCTCTGTGATTGCTGTGTTGAGCCAATGCTGGTAGCTTGTTGGCTAATGATTACCATGAAGCTTGCAGCAGAAGATTAGAGAGCCAAACCTTGGTGCTAGGTTGTTTTGGGTGGTATCGGTGTGGAAACACTGGAACTGAGATTGCTACTGCTTTGAACAATATGGATGTGAGCTGCGAGTACATTCTCAAACTAAAACACGAAATCGAGGAGCAATGTACTGAGGTTAGAACTCAATACTTAGTGATTAACTAAGTATGAATCTTAAGGAACAACAATCTTGAACCAGTTATATAGGTAATGATTTAGACACAGATAAGTTGTTGCTAGATGTAAGTAGGCTGTGTTTATCCCATGCACACCATGTACATTAGCATATGAAGCAGCAAAACCAATCTGTTAACCGGACAAATGGGGTCTCACTTTCTTTACATCTTGTCCTTATCACAGGTGTTTCCTGCACCAGGGGATAGAGAGAGGATAAGTCATGTCTATCGGAGCTAGGTGAGTTAAGCAACACGTTCAAGCAGCTACTCAACTCAGGCATGGAACAGCTAGTAGCAACGTGTACACCAAGGATCCGTCCAGTTTAGACACAGTAGCTACCATAAGCTACGAGTTGACAGACAGAGTACGCAGAGAACGAGGTGAACGACCCGTGGGTCAACGACTTCTCCACTCAGTCGAAACAAACGCTGCGTGGCTCCACACTAATGACATCAAACAACTACGATCGTTTCTGCATCTCATAATCGACTTCATAGTGAAGAGACTTGAAGTGATAATGATGGCAGAAACGGTTTAGCCAGCTTGGTGGGCTTCAGCTAGACCGAGACACGAGGGCTTTGGTTAGCCATTTCTCGGGATGACGCAGAGAACGGTGAGAGATAAGTTCGCTCGGTTAACGCAAATGGCGACGATACTGAACTTGGAGAAGGTGTCAGAGATTTTGGACTTCGGGGAGAGAAACTCTGGACCTATGACTTGGAGACTTACACCTGCTGAGTTAGACGGGTCTTGGGTCTTCGGGTCGAGTTTAAACCCGAATCTATTGCTGCTCTCAAGTTGTGATGTTGT